>JAJEJO010053999.1:0-63687 GCA_020662805.1 Glaucomys volans
TGAAGCTTTGTACCCAGGAATGAAAGGGTGGTATGAATGGCCACCAGTGTCCTTTCCAGCTCTGTCACTCTGTTATTCTGTGACTCTAGACAAGACTCTGACTGTATTTTGGTGCACTTCAAAACCAGAGCCTTTCCTGGTGGCCAGAGCATCTGTGAATTAATGTCTTGCATTACCAAGGTCCTGGCTGGCCTGACACAACCAGTAAAAGTAAGAGTTTCTCTTTGCCATTCTCTCACCTTCCTCCACTGCCTGTCTCTTCTCTCCTGACAGCCTTTATCCTCAGTGAAACTGGGGTGTTCAAGAAGTTTCTTGGATATCTGGGACCCCTAATTTCAGACACTACAATTTCTGTGGATAAGAACTGATGTAAATGTCTCCTTTCCTCTAGCCTCCATTAAAACCGACTTCTTGGCAGGATGAAGGACAAGGCTGACTCTCGAGTGTGTGTGTGGAGAATGAAACAACTAACCAGCAAATGACAAAAGTATCCCCTCACCAGAAATTGACAAGGAAAAAGAAATCAGGAATGGAGATGACAACAAAATTTTAGAAGCTAGGAAATAGACAGAAAAGGGGTAATAGACTTGGCAGACCAGAGGGAGCAGAGAACTCTGCTATCATTAGGGGTATGCAAAAGAAGCAGGGAGCTCTCAGACATTGTTAGTACCAGGTCCTTGGGAAACAGGTGCAAGTGGAGCCAACAGCAGGGCTGCTTGAAACTGTGCAGGAAAGGATGTGCCCCACATACCCTCCCCTGTCTGAGTGACCCTCTCAGAGCCCCAACCTCAGTGGAAAACTTGCAGACAAATGGAACTAGAGGAAATCTGGACTTGCAGACACCAGGTACAACTGAACCCAGGGGTGTAGTTCTGAAAAGAGAGTGAGTAGATGTGAGAAAATGAAAGTTAGGTGGACCATTTTCAGAATACAGCATTTGCATTTAATTGGACTCAATTGTAGCCATTTTAATTACATTCTTTTCCTTTGCCCACCCCAAGTTAAAAATTAGCAAATGGCATAGATTGTAACTCCAATCTTCTCCAATAAGGGCAAAGGGCTGCACTGTGTTAAGGATAAAAGAAGGAGGGCTGCCTGCCCAGGTGCACTTGCTAGCCACGGTAGATAGCAGGTTCTTATGAGGGGGTAAAATTTTCCTTGCCCACTCACCTCTGAGCATGTGTTTGATTTCTTTTGGTACCTTTGATGTTTCTAACAAAAATGACAGACTAAATCTATATAATTGACAAGAACACAAACTCCACCCACCACTTGGCCCCAAGGATGCTCACAGTCAAACTGACCTTTCCTAGGATTCCTCTTATGTGAGCCCTTGCCAAGAGAAAATGCTAAAGGATGCTGAAGATTGAGGGTCAGTTTCTAGCTGTTTTTTCTCAAGTTCACTTTTAAGTATTTCATGAGCTTTGTAAGGGTGAAAGGCTTCTCCGCACTGATTTCATTGTGTTGGGGTGAGGGACAGTCTTAACTATGTCATGTATAAGAAGACAGACTAAGTTTCTGCAAAAGATATGGAAACTAATCATCGCACCCATCTGTGGTTTGAAAGTCAAAGTTTAAACAAGGAGGTGACATTTGCAATGGACTTCAAAGGTTTGGTGAGATTGGACAATGGAGACAAGGCAGGGAACATGGTGGTCAGCATTGAGGCTTTCAGAAAAGATGGGGAGATAGGAAAAGTGAAATACTTCCTAGCTACTTTTTATATGCAGAGGGAAATGAGGAGAAATAAGGGTCAAAGGGGGAATTTCTCCTGATGTTTTGGAGGTTTCATTAACTTCCAGACTGTAGGCTTATACATAACTCCTGAGACCCTCTTGGGTGATGCATGTGGGCAGACTGATGGGCTGGGCAGAGCCGGAGGCAGCCTCCAGAAAGGTTAGGGGTAAGTCTGCTGGAGGGCCATGCCTCACTAGCCCTGGGTTGCTCCTCACCTATGCGTTCATGTAAAGTTCAACACCTGGCAGACCCCTAGAACATACTGGTGATGATCAGATCAGAGTCGACTGTGTGCCTGCTCAGTGGATAAAAGAGGTGACCCTTCTCATGATGTTAGTGTAGACACCCTCTGAGACCTTGTATGAAGCAGCCCAGAAGCTGTTCCTGAGTTTGCATATGAGTAGAAATCTAGATTAATTGTGTGAAGGGTTTACTCCACTTTAAATTTTGATTACATGAAAACTTTGTTGACTTTGCAAAATTCATTCTGATTTCCTAAGTTTCTGAAATCTATTTAGAAATATCCTCTACCTACAAAAGATCTCTGACTTAGGCAGCCATTATTGGAGCTAATGTGTGCAATTTTTAGGGAAGTTATGTTTTGGCTTATAAAAGGATTGCTCGGGTTGTGAGAAACCTGTCACCTCATTAGCAACTGTTTCCTTAAAGTGGTGGTAATTCTTCAGCATTTCCTACCTTCTCTGCTTTACTTTTCTCTTAGCATTCTCAGGTTTCACATCTCTCTTAATCTAAGTTAAAGATAAGATTTTACAAGGTGTCATCTCCTCACTTGGGAATGAGCCGGTGCTGGGTGCTGACGAGCTCATGTTTCTTCTCAAGGGTCCTGTGACTGTATTCAGAGCTGTCATCATCAGAGCCCTTGATATGCAAGTCCAAAGCTCCCATCCAAAGAATTCCCTCAGCTCAGTTAAAAAGCAATTCGTTCTTGGTTTTTACCTTCATTCCTAAGACATGCTTAGAGAAATCTTTGGCTTAATATATGTACAGGTAGTTCAGAACTAAAAGTTGTAGGGCAGATGAGCAAGTCTGAGTACTTAGGGCTTCAATTTAGGACATATTCAGATAACTATTATGTGTGCCAAGGAGCATGAGGGGAAATATGAGGCAGTCCCTGCTCTCTGGAGCTTGCTGCTTAGTTGGGTGAGCAATTACAGTATGACCCTGCATGTCAGGGATACATGATGATGGTGTGGATGAGACCAGCTGCCTGACGTTTACCACGAGCCAGGCAAAGTTCAGTGCTCTTGATATTAGCTTATTGAGTTTCTGTAAGAGCAAAATAAGAAATACTATAATTATCCATACTTCACAGATGAGGAAAGGGTGGCACTGAGAGGTGAAGTCACTTCTCCAAGGTCATAGAGCTAGTAAGTGGCAGAGCTGAGGTTTGCTCTCTCTCAATCACTCTCTTAATCTCCAGAGCCTGCACACTCAGCTGCTGCCTTGTGTCAGAGAAAGTGAGGATGGCACATAAGCAGAGAGATTCCTGAAAAGGTGGTGCCTAAGCAAGTTCTTGCAGAGAGGATTTCAGAAGAATAAATTGCTTGCTAAGAAGAGGGTATAGGACTAGGGTTATGGCTCAGTGGTAGAGCACCTGCCTGGCATGTGTGAGGCACTGGGTTTGATTTTCAGCACCACATAAAAATAAATGAATTAAATGAAGGTCTATTAACATCTAAAAAATAAAAATAAATAAATAAAGAAGAAGAGAATACAGTATTTGGTCATCTCGCTTGGTAACCAGAGATTTTAAAAGGAGATGGATTTTATTTGTTTTGTTTTCATCTTTTGGGAATCTATTTCTTATAATGTATTTCTACTTTTTCTACATGACCAGGAAGTGAATTTGTCATTATGTGTTAGCATCAATGTTAATCTTGTTAGCCCTCAGCTTCAAAATAACTTCTTAACATTTTCAAAAGTTAATCAATATCAACAGGCATATTAATTAGTAAATGGAAGGGTAGCACAACAGGGTATTTCCAGTGTATCAGAAAACTCTTTTCTTTCCACTCTGTACACTTTGTAAAGTGTGTTCTACAACACCCCTTCTAAAATGTCCACATTCCTTTGGTGTGGGTGGGCTACTGTGAAATACTGGGATGGCTTTGCTTTTTGCTCAAATCTGTGGACTCAGTATACAGATTGTATTGGTGCACTGGACCAATATTGCATGGCAATTGATCCTGTGGTGAGACTGTACTATTGGGGGTCCATTGACTGCCTTGGCCTTTCTCATTTTTGGTCTTACACAGGACATAGTGGGGCTAAGGTATGGTGAGGGCAGGGGCGCTAGCCTTTAGGAGCATGGAATCCTGTTATTCCTCCCCTCCCTACAGGTGCTGGGCAGGTCCCTCACACCTGATGATCACAGTTTGAGCATCCTGCAGGTACTGGTAGGGGTCATACTGGGCAAGTAGATTGCTGACCTGTAAAAAATCCAAACAGTACAGCTATTTGAGTAGAGAAATGTTACCAAATTTGGCAGAGTTGTTAGGTAGTTCTAGCAACCTTATGAAAACCCACGCAATCCTGTGTCCTCGAGGGTACAGCTGACTGGAGTCGCTGTGGCACACATGCTGCTGGCCAAGCATGGTATGCTCATGGGCAGCACACAGGGAAGCAGGCAACTGGGGCCATCAAGGTCTTGGCTTCCAGGAAGGATGAGAGGGGCTGGGGTAGCTTTTGCCAATTGTGACCTACCCAGAAGCCCTAGCATCCTGGAAACATGTGTCTCAGGCAACACAGAATTCTTTAGGATCCTAAAGTCCAAGGAAACTTTGTTTTCAAAAGTTCAGGGGTGGGCTGTGGGTATAGCTCAATTGGTAGAGTGCCTGCCTCACAAGCACAAGGCCCTAGGTTCAACCCCCAGCACCAGAAAAAAAAAAAAGTTCAAAGGTTTGATTCTGGAAAAGTATTAACATTTAGGAATATTCTTCCCTTTTGGATCTATGGAGATAGATTAAGGAAACACAAATGTCATAAATTCATCTCGGACTTGTCCTTTTCCTTCTGGTTTAGATACTCATGGTACTAGCGTTTTGGAGTTTTGTCAAGCTTGGTCTTTTTAATTTAAACTGGCAGTTTTGGGGTTATATTCACCAGACTAACACAGAAATACATTTAATAAAATACATTTATTAGTTGAGGAAAAAGACAATAATAATAAAAAAAAGGAATATTTACAAAGTGCACCCCAGCTGAACAATCTCACCCATCGGCACTGGAAATCATCACAGGCACCGCCACAATAATCAGCACTGGAAAAAAAAATATCATCACAGGCACTGTGGCGGTTAGCACTGGAAATCATCGCAGGCAACACAGCAATTCTCACTGAAGTAATCGAAATCCACCGCTCTCGTCCAGTCGTCCCTTTTTATAGTTTTTTAAGTGGACATACGAGTCATTGTCTGGTGTTATGAAACCAGCCCCATACATTATTATAAAACTTGAGTTCCCGGATCTGGCCAGGAGCTGAGGTCCCAAGGATACTGGTGTTGTGTTCTGTTCCATTTGAGCTCAAAAATGTCCCAGAACATTCATGAAACTCCAAACAATGTTATATTTTTCATTTGTCCACTCCTTTTCTTATGTCTACCAAGCATTCTGACGTTAGGTAGCTCACCATCAAAAACCATAAACAAAACTATTAGGAATTTTCCATACATTTTGGCCCTAGGTTTGTTTACGGAGGTAAATTGGGTTATCAACATCGCTGCATACATTTGTTTAATGTGATGATACAGCCATTGTAAAAACATAATATGATCAAGCAAAAACAAATTAAAAGTACAGGAGCAAAAATAGCAGAAAAATACCTTGATGTAGTAGCACTCTGAAATAAAAAATCATACCAATTATGATTTGCATCTTGTGTAATTACATGTGACATATCTCTGCAGTGTCAGCTCTGCACTTACCCAGTTCTCCGGAGCATGTGTGAGCCTTACACACACGGACAGGAAAGGTGGAGAATATAGACCCTCTTGGTTCAAGCATGCTTCTCTGTCTGAAGGTCATGGTTCTAAATGCCAGATACAGAGTAGCTGGGCTTTTGCCTAGAAAGAATTTAACCCTTCAGGGTTTGTGTTGTGAAGAAGCCTGTCCTCTGAAGATGAATTTTTGATTTCTCCTTGGATTTCAGTGATGTGGAAGTAAATTGTTATTTGGAGACACATTTTCCTTTCTGCTCAGTAAAGGATCTAATGAGAATGTGGCAACCTGACTCCATGGGACTGTGTTGGTTTGAACCAACAGGTGGGGTGGACTGAGGTGCTCTGTATGGTTCAGCAGGGATGGGGAAATGGCAATGGAAGTCAGGAAGCAAACAGGAATTCTAATGCAGGGGTCAAGGACAGGGTAGAGTTGGACCAAGATCAGGGGCAAGGCTCTGGGAAGGTATAGGGGCTGGAGTTCCTGAAGGAAGTGCAACTCTCCCTTCTCCCATCTGGTGATTCCCCACCAGGTCTTTTTGGCTTTGTACCTGAGGGATTGATGTGATTTAGAATGTCCCTTGAAATTATCCTACCTCCTTTTGCTGTTAGGGAGCCTCTGGGCTGCTGCTGAGAGCTGCTGGTCTTCAGTGAGTGTTTATGAACCTTGGGAAGAGAATCTCACCATCTCACTTTCAGCAAGATCAGTTGCCTCCCTGCAGCACAGGAGAGTGATGAGGGGAGGAGATGGGCCCCATAGCAACTCTGGGCCAAGCTCCTGCCAAGTGCTGGGCAGTCAGCTAAAGGATGTGCAAGGTGTGCGCTTCTGACCTCATGGTCCTAGAGGGATCTTGGGGAAAGTGGCATGCTGTCCTGGCTTATTTGTCCTCATGAGCATCTGTGTGGGGCATTGCTGGGCCTTTTTCAGCTTACAGCACACGACCCTGCACTGGGTGCTGGGCACAACAAAACTGGCCTATGTCCTCAGGGAGAGTTCAGATCAAAATAGCTTTGTTTAAACCCATCCTTCCTCTGTACATACTTTATTTCATGTGTTCTCTTTGGAATTAGAAAAAAAAAATTAAAGTTTCTAGGTCTTTTAGACATATTTTTTTCTGCTGAGACTTAAGGACCCAACCAGAACAACTGAAGAGGAGGAAAAGTTTATTTGAGGGTTCACAGTTTCAGAGGTCTTAGTCCATAGAAGGCTGACTCTGTTCCTTGGGGCTCAAGGTGAGACTGAGCATCATGGAAGAAGAGTGTGGCAGAAGGCAGCTGCTCACATGATGATCAGGAAGCAGAGAGAGAGAGAGAGAGAGAGAGGTCTCCACTTGCCAGATACAAATATATACCCCAAAGTCATGCCCAAATTCCCACCTCCTCCAGCCACACCCTACCACTTCAGTTACCACTCAGTTAATCCCTATCAGGGGATTAATTCACTCCTTGGGTTAAGATTCTCACAACCCAAATATTTCTCCTCTGACCTTCTTGCATTGATTCACATGTGAGGTTTTAGGGGACACCTCACATTCAAACCATAACACTGGGTTTCCATTTCACTGATTTTTTTAGTTTGACATTTTGAACATTTTGACTGAAGATGGATTACTGAATTATCTTTGAAGCTGTTGAATCTGGGATTTGTGCTATTACACTGTCAAAGAGCAATGGATGCCTTTGTTGGGTGGAGAACTTCATGTTCTTTCCCCTCCAGCTTGGCTGACATCAGATCCAGGACAGGATGCAGACCGTCACTGTGGAGTAGGTACTGAACAACTGGAGCTGGAAGCTGAGTGAGGCCCTGAGACATGACAGGTGTCGTGCTGGGTTAGTCTAGCCCAGAGCTTGCAGATGAACTCCAGTGGGCTGGAAACTGAGTCTGCAGGTAAAACAATGGCAGTAGCAGCAGGCCCAGGAGAGGAATGCCAGCCTATGACCCTCTAGGGGCACATGATGCTTTAGGGACTTTAAGCACTCATGACAGACTTCACAAACCCAAGATCATTTGTCACCCTTGTTTGGAAAGGAAGATTTAGAACAGGGTTGGGGATAGGTGGTAAGAAAGTTGCCTGAGATGGGGACCCTGTGGTTATAGCAGGGGACACTCTCCAGGTGTACAGAGGATACCATTGTGAGAGGTAGTAGTGCTGCAGGGCACATTTTGGGGAGAAGAGACTCAGTCCTGAGCCCTCCTGGCCTGTCTGGGACATGGGGAGGCTTGCGGATAAACTAACTCAGGCCTGAATTTCACCAGAAGGTTAGTAGGCTGCAACTAGGGGGAAAGGAGTTTCTGATGGTCTGTGCTAGGTTACTCCACCTAGCACATGTGACACAGAGGACAGAGTTGCTCATCTGCCTGCCATGGAGTCACTATGTGGGGGTACACCTGAGAGTTGGTTCTTTTGAACTATTTGTGGGGAGAGTAGGTGTGACTCACTGGATAAAAAACTTGAAAAATAAAGACCACAAGTTATTTCGTTGTCTGTGCTTTTGGACTCTTTTGGACTCTCAGCAACTCCTTAGTTCCCTCCTCTTCATGTGGAATAGGAATCCCAGCTGCTAGCACATTTGAGCTCTGGGTGGATGTTACGAAGTTCCCTATGTTTGCTGGGATGGAGAATGGTGATGAATAAAGGCACAATTCTCAACCTCAAAACCTATTACTTTGGAGCAATTTTTGTGTGGCAGCAGAGTCCACTCAAGGTGACTAGGGTGGGGTGGACTGCAGGGGAACACTCCACAGAGGGGAGGCATTGTATGGAACTCAGGCTTCTCAGCTCCAGATGAGTGTGTTACTTAGCTGGCCATAAGTCCCATGAGGGGGGTAACAGTTTGTTCAGCTTATGTCCCTGTGCCTTATGTGCCCTTGGTACACAGCAGGTGTTTATTCAGTATTCATAAGTGGCAGGAGGCAGTTACTGGACCCTCAGAAGTTGAGAGTTAGGAGAGCTTCAATGGGGAACAGGCCAGCTGGCAGCAGTGACAAAGGAAGCTCAGTGACAAAGGAAGCTCAGATTTAGATCCTGGAACAGTGAAGGACCTTTGAACATTCATCTAAGCCTCTCTCCTTCCCTCTCTGCATGGAAAAGATGAATAAATAGCCAGAAAGATGTAGGATCTTATCAAGTAATGGCCGAGAGCTTGATGATGGGGAAGAGGCCTGGCCGGCAGTGCAAGCCCACTGTACTCAGTGCATGTGGATTTACATGCTCAATTTCAGCCCCAACCTTACAGCTGAAGGGACAGAAATGTTCAGACAGGAGACTTGTATGAAGTCCCACATATTTGGTTCAGGGCCATATCTGTGCATCTCCCCTTGTGAGAGTCAGTGGTGGCAGCCTCATTAGAAAGGGCTGGTATGGTTCATGGATTTGAATGAGGTATCAGAATCTCATTTAGCCCATTTCACTGAATCTGCAGCACTGTTACTAAGGAATCTCAAAAGGGTCATCTTTCATCCTTGTCTTTGAAGCTGACAGAGAAGGTTCCAGAGCTGCTTGGCATCCTTTATCAGCTTTGGATAAAACATTTGATTGAATCTGTGGGCTTGCTAGGAAGGACACTGCCAGGAACCATTCCTTCTGCTGGCTGGTGTAGCATGGCTGGCTCACTCTGGACCTTTCTCAGGAGGGTGTGAAAGGGTATGTGTGAGTTTTTCAGGCTCAAGGGTAAAGGGCCTGGCCATTCTGAAGGTAAAATAAAGGGCTTCATGGCAAGAGGTCCCAGTACTGTACAGGTCTGGGGTTCCTGGGATGGGCCTGGTCAGCATATGGTGGAAAGAGAAATGAAGCCTGGGCACTGTTTTGTAGCTCCACATGCACTCTGATCTTGGCCTGATGGGGCCACTGCAGGTGGGTTCTGTCTCTTTCTGGCTGCAGAGTCATTGATGACTGTACCTTTTCAAACCTGTTCCCTTTTTTGCCAAATAGAGACACTCATGTTACTCACTGGCTGGGAATGTTATGATACAGGGTGATACAGATTGAGCTGTAGGCACCCCTCCTGGCAAAACTCTGCAACGCTCTATTATGATGTGGTTGCTGATGACACACTGTGTGGCTCCTGTTGCCAAAAGGCTTTCAGTCTAGCTGAGGACTAGAGTCCAGAGAGTTTGAATTAGCTTTGAATAAAGCTGTGAGTGTGGGAGCACTTTGTGGAAGGGCCCAGATGGCCCCCAGAATGGAGAGTGATGAGATCTCTCATGGGGATCTGAAAAGTTCCGCCTGCCTAGCAGTCCCCCTGAAAGGGAACACCCTTGGTGGTCTGGCATGAATGGGTACAACATTCACTGAGAGACAACTGGCTGGCCTCCAAATTCTGGAAGAGAGAGCATGGCAAAGGCAAGTCCCTCATTCCCATTCTCTACTTACTGTTCATACCTACTCCCCTCCTCCCTTCTAATATTTTGGGTTTTATTGGCATGTGTCCTTGTAAATGGCATCCCTGGTTAACCTACATGATGTCACATCCCATGCCATTCTGTTTCCGTTCAGCTTGCAATGTGTCCACCCAGGCTTGCACATCCTTGTACCACTGCATTTCTGGGCCACACAGTGAAATGTGCTTTCTCCAGGGAGTAGTCCCCTGCCTTCCCTGGGACATAAGATAACATTTCTGTGGGGATAGAAGTCTGCAGCAAAATTGCTAGGTGGTCATAGGGCCCATGTGGGTTTACTGATCTCCCTGCAACCTGGTCATTGGTAGGAAGCCTGCCTTATGTTTTCCACAGTGCTCACAGTGAGGGCTATCTGTTCACATGTGCCCCACACTAGGCATTTCTCACTTAGGATTTGCCAGTCTCTAGGAACAAAGAGCTACTAAGTCCTAAGATTGCAACTTCAAATTCTTTGCTGAGCCTCCTGCAGGGCCCTGACTTTTCCTGTGGATGTATAGGACTTACAGGGAAATTCCAGATTTTGTCCTTTGTGGGTTTTATGCACAACTGGGAGACAGTATTCACAGTCTATCAACTGTCCATGGTGTCAGGTTAATGTAATAATGTGTGCGTGTGCACATAGAAGTGAGCACTTGATGTCACTTTCAATAGGTTGACAACTCTCAAAAATGTAATATAACCCTTTGAAATGTTTTGCTCCTTTCCACCAAAAACTTAATGTTAACAGGCCAAGGAGGTCATTTCTTTGTATATTGTGCAATGTATGAAAGGATATTTGTATTTGTCCTGTGTATAAGATGATTTATAAATGTAAAAGATACTGTATTGTCCCAATGTCCTACTTATAGGAAAATCTATGTTTTCACTCTTAATGATAATAATATAGAAGCTCTATATTATGATTTATGACCTATTTTAATGCATCTTGTCAATTTTTAAAAAACCCAGAATTGAAATATTTGGAAGTTAATGGGTTAAGGAGACATACAAGGAAGCCAAATGGCTACAAAAATACAACCAAAAGGGATCCATGGAAGGCAAATGCCAAATGCTATCCAATCTCACCTGGCTTCAACCACTTTCAGGGCTGTTGATCACCATTATCCTATTCTGATTTGGGGGTGTTGCATAATGAAATAATTGTCAGATTTGGGTCTTCCAAACTTCACTAAATCCAAGACAATCTGATCCTTTTCAACTCTCCCAGAACAAAAGCCAATCTTGGCCCCTTTGCAATCAGGCAGGGAGGGATTTTCTAACATCCACATGTCATCCTGAAGTTATAGGAAAACAGAGTCCTCCACCTCTTTCCCCTTACTAAGGATAAGGATAAAATCTCTCAGGGGGAATAAGACTATAAGAGACCAGAATGGGGGAAAATGGCAGACAAACTCTCAAGCCTTGATTCATAGTTACTATATATCTTTTCCTACTTTTCTACCTAACAATACATGGAATGTGCCTTTTCCCACCTTCCTATTCTTCATCAGATCAACCATGAACAGGTGTTTATCAACTGTATATGGGATGGCCCAGGAAACATCACAAGAGTCTTCCACAACAAAGAAACTCCTTTAAAAGGTCACCAAAAAAACTGCCAACCCTTCCCAACCCAGCCTATCACTGGAAGCCTGGCTTATTCTGTTTCTCTTAATCAGGGCTGTTCCCTTTCTCCTCAATGTAAAGTCCCCCCCCCCCCATTAAAGCCTCACCTATATGTTCATTCTCATCTGAGTCAACCCATTTGGCCTGAATGAGGCAAAATTTTTGCTGAATCAGAAATTCTCATCTGCATTATCACCACAACAAAGGCCCCAAAGCCAACTAGGTCCTTCCTGCTTACCTAGAGGTCACAGTTGAAAAATACCCTTTGTTGCTAGGTGAGTCTCCCTGTTTTTATTACCATCAAGAACATACAGGTCAGTGAAACAGAGCTTCTCCAGGTATCCCAGGCCAGGTTCTAAACATAAAATAACCCATGAGGCAAGCAAGCAGGTGGACCAGCAAAGTGCAGAGCTGAGGATGCCCTTGAGGGCCTCTCACACAGACCCAGGGGTCAAGGACAGCTTCCCAGACTAGGTGACGTCTGAGTGAAGCTTTCTGCTTGGGGGTCACCACATGCTGAATTATTACTTCCAAATTATAAACACTATTTCCCCCTTACTGGGCACCTACTGTGTGCCAGGCAAAATGCTAAGTATTTCATACTTCCAAATATTGCCACTCCCTACCCAGTAGTCATAACAGCTGTTCCACAGATGAAGCAAGAGGGACTTAGAATAGTTACAGAGTCTTCCAGGATCTTGCAGCCACAGTGGCTGGGCTGGAGTTGAAAGCAATGGGTAGAAGGGTCTCAATGGCAAAGCTCAGACTTATAGCTTTATCAGGAGAGGGATAAGCTTTGACTGCTTATTTTCACCATGAAAGGAGAAACTAGCTCATCTTAACAATAAAAAATAAAAGGAAATTGAGAAAATGTTAATGACTAATCTGAGTTGAAAATCTTTCTTAGGCTGATGTGAAAGGGTCCAAGCAGCAGACACCAGAGCACACACAGGAAATGGGTCAGAAAAGGGATCTATCATATTCTTCTTATCCTCTTCTTCAAAACTCTCAGCCAACCTCTTGTCCATAATGGCTTTTCTACCAGTCTCTACCCAGCTGATCATCCAGGATTTTCTATTCAGAGCCAGCTGGAAGCTCCGAGACAACAGGATGGACTTGCACCTGCTTTTGCAGAAAAGGGCACAGTCCTCTTGATGGCATGGACTGGAGCACTTCTGAGTCTTTCGTACCCTGAGCTGAGTCAGCCAGGTGAGGGGGAGCACTGTGGGGAGGTGTGGCAAGAATGCAATGGTAGCAGTGGTGACACCTTGAAAAGGGACAAACACACAGGCCCTGCACAAGAAGGGCAAGGGACAAGAGGGGGCCACAGCACCAAAGAGCTGTCCCTGAGGGCAGATTGTGGACAGGCTGAGATGACCCCCTCCTCTGGGACCCAGAACCCAGCTGAACATCCACAGACCCCTGAAGGTACCTGAACTGGGCAGTCTTTTCCAGAGGCTGGGAGTGATTTCCAGACTGCTTGCTAGAGTGTGGGGACAGCTCTGGGATCCTGTCAGCAATTAGTCCCTCCACAGTCCCACTCCAGCCCAGGTGTTGCCCAGCATTAACTCCTTAGCAAGGCTGGTAGGTCAGCATTTCATCAAAACACAGGGGCTGAGCCTGAGCTATGACTGTGTCCTGAGATGGCTTATTGTGACACCTTAATTCTTCTTGCTGTTTGAGAACAGTAGGATTTCTCATGTTAAATCTGATATCATCTTGGACAGTATTAGGTTCAGAAGAATTATGCTTTCTTCCTCCTGATGATTCCTCATTGAATTGTTCTAGGTAGGCTAAGCAGATGTATCTTTTGAAATCCTACCAATGTATGAGATATTTGACTTTGTTCACAGGTTTGTGAACAATCTATGTACCTACAATACCCATACCAGTTACATGAGTGAAGAAAGGCTATACCCTTTGGAAACCAACAAATCATGCTTATCCATAGCACCACTGAGATTATTACAGGTACCCATTACTTCTGGTTGAAGCATATTGGTTCCACTCTTTTTATTCATGGTGAAATGTTAACAGGTTGGGGTTATCATAGTTTGCTGCACCAAGGAAGCACTTATAATCTTACCATTTTACAAAGAGAATTTCATTATTTGCATCAAATCTAATCATATGATTTTGTTTTTTTCATCAATATTGTCACTTCAGATGATACTTGTGTGGCCTGTTTTACCTCTTCCAGACAGTTTCTTCCCCAAAAATCAGTCTTTGGAAGGTTATGTCAACAAGTCATAACCAGTGAACAGTGCTCTACCACTTCAAGCATATGGAGAACCACCTCACTCCCATGCTAAAGATTACTGTTAGATCTTTCTTGAGTGCTTTTGCCACAATCCAATACAAGGGGCAACATGTTAGAGGTTGCTAGGCAGCAGTGTGACACATGGCACATTTCTAAGAATATACGTAGCCCTGGTATCCTGTTTATAGGACAGTTGTTTTCAAATATAAATAATTTGAAATATAGTAAATTCCTTGAAATAAAATGACAACCTACTTCTAGAAAATACTTTCATTAATGCATTTCTTATATTACATGCCAGTTATGTACATAATAGTGTGCCATTGAACATTTAGTAATAGTAACTTTTGCAGTAGTTTATGTCATTTTCACAATGAATTTTTAAATATTTCAATGATCTCATCATTCACCAGTGACCTCCCTCAAAAGTATAATGCTCTAAAAACATAATATTTACTTCAAAATTAACCATAAATGGTCTATTTTTTCACTTTAATGCACAAGACACCTCTAAAAACTAATGCATCAGACAACTGACATAATGGGTTAATATTAACTACTTACCTTGAGGGATTTACCCCAGTACAACTGGTGGAGTTTAAGTGTACACAAACTCCTCCCTGCTCAGCTAATAAGAAATGTAATGCCATTCTATTTTCACAGTATTAATGAAAATATTTACCTCAAGGTAGGTGAAGTGTTCGTTATGGTTTAGATATTAGGTGTCTCCCAAAAGTTCATATGAGAGACAAGGCAAGAAAGTTTACAGGTGACATGACTAGTTATGAGATAATCAGGGAATTATTCCCATGCTAGGGATGCTAACTGTAGGCAGGTAGGGTATGGCTGGAGGAGGTGGTTCACTGGGGACTTGCCTTGGGAGTACATATTTTGTCCTTGACAAGTAGAGCTCTCTCTGCTTCCTGGTTGTCATGTCTGAGTTGCCTTCCTCCATTGCACCCTTCCACTCGGATGTTCTGCCTCTCCTTGGGCCCTGAGTTAATGTAGAGGCCATCTATGGTCTGAGACCTCTAAAACTATCAGCATCAAATAAACTTTTCCTCCTCTAAAATTGTCAGCTCTTTTGGTCACAGTGAAACCAACTAAAACACTACTCTAGGGAACAAAGGATGTGATTGCCCCTATGACTGCTACCAGAATTCATCCTCTAGCATGCTTATGCCAGTGTGTACTGAGATCCTTGTTTTTCTTATCGATTATCATTTGTGCAAGGACAAAATGTCATAAACCAGTTCCCCCCAAAGTGTTGGTTATCAATGATACCCAATTTAGGATACCACCTGAAGTCCTGTCTAAATAACTGGGAGGAACCCCACATATACTCTAGGATCTGGTCATTGGATAGAAGTTAAAGCTGGGGAGGATGCTGAAGGATCCTGAAGGATGCTGGGAAGCAAAGAGCAATTTGGTGATAGAAGATCCAGAGAACCTATAAATTGTATTAAGGTATGTTTTGCTGTTAATATCGTCCTTTCCTTCTGGATAGCAGCAGGAAGTACTAGAAACCCATATGTGGAATCGGTGTGGATGTTTTAAGATTTTTTTCATGTTTTAACTGTAAGATCTGAATAAAAATGGTGAGTTTTGCTTTGGGGCAGGGGTGTGAGGGGGGAGAGTATTTGCTTCTATAGTATCATAGTGACTGTTGCATTCCCTGTTTTTATGGCACCTTTTTTTTTTTAATAAAAGTGCTTCCACCTGTGAATCATTTAGCAATTGGGTTATCAAGAAGCATATCTTTTAGCTTTAGCTGACTATAAAGTTTGTTCAACAATCTCCACACATTGGTCATATAAAGGGGCTGAGTTCAGGAACAGGGTAGCTAGATTTAAAGTTTGACATACCTGCAAATGTTTGATGTGAGGAGTGTCTAACAGGAGGGACTGATATTTTTTTAGTCTTTCCCCTTTGAACCAGTGATAATCCTTGACTTCTAAAACTGTCTGGACTTGGAGGGAGGACCTGGACAATTCATATGCTGTAAAAAAGGTTAATTGGGAGGCCTTGTTAACTACCAAAGGAGTCGTGGCCATTGCTTTTAAACAGTTTGGTAAACTGTGACTCACAGGATATAGCTGTTTGGAGAAATGGGTTACTGGTTTTGGATGGTCCCCACTTTTGGCATTTAGACCCCTAAAGTTAAACACAGTCTTGCATATGACTTTTCATTTACCCCATATGATAGCACATTTGTCTTTGGTTATACTTTCCTATTAGGTATTCAAGATTGAGTAGATAGTGCATTCCTACTGTTAAGGTCAGTCAAGGTTCCTCAGGGGTTACTTTTTAGGGTCGTGAATTACATGTGAATTCGATTTTAATTTTCAGTAATTTGAATGAAGATCCAGGAAGAAGGTCAACATTTTAATGTTTTCCATATAGAATTTTTTTACTGCTTTTTGCATGTAATTTATGAAAACATGCTTAAGAGACCCAAATATATTGTCTTTTATAGACCTTAAGAAGCCAATAGTAGTTGAATTTATAATTAGCAATGGATGTTTCAATATTTTAACTTACAAGCTGGGATGCGGACTGTGGGGCCAGGGTTGCAGCAAGTGGTTGGGTTACTGGGCTCAAAGGGGCCATGCCACTGGGTCTCAGGGCCCAGCTTTGCTCCACTCCCTGGCTGCAGCACCCCCATCCCCAACAGGAGGGTGAACCTGATGGCCATGGTATGGTGCTGGCTACCGCAGAAGAGGTCGGTACTGGCCCTGGTCATCAGGCTCTGGCTGGTCTTATGTTCTCAATAGCACCTTGAAGCAGGAGAAGATGATAGTGAGAGATTCTGACCTCTCACTGCCCTCTCCTCCAGGCTCAAGGCCAAGATCAATCCATTCCATGGAAAGTGCAATTTAACTTAGGCAATAGCAACCAGCCAAGCATTCAGTGTCAGAACTCCTTTCAAGGGGAGCACCTCATCATGGATGACCTAGGGTGTGTCTGTGAAAGGAAGGATCTGCTGAGCAACGGCTGCTGTGATGTCAAGCATCCCCAGTACAAAGCAATACTGCTGCTATAGCGACCTGGCCAATGACTGCTGCAGTACCTACGAGTACTGTGTGTCCTGCTGCCTGCATCCTAACAAGCAACTTCTCCTGGAGTACTTCCTCAACAGGGAAGCTGTGACATTCCAGAAACTCTTCATGACAGTGGAAGATCACTTCCAATTGTGCCTGGCTAAGTGCAGAACCTCTTCCCAGAGTGTGCAGCATGAGAACACCTACCAGGACCCCATAGCCAAGTACTGCTAGGGAGAGACCCTGACCAAGTTCTTCCCCATGTGACTGCCCTCTGCAGCTTGGGCACTGAGACATTGCCAGATAACACACTGCTCAGAGTCAGACTTAAGTGTCCAGGTCAGTCCAGTGCAAGGAGACAAGGTGGTGTGGGGACACTTTGTGACCACTTTCTGTGCTGTCCACTGGCTTCACCCACCACCTGGGCTGCACCTGGTGGAGCTCTTCTATAAAGCAGACTGGAACCTCTGGCTGGGCCCAGGCAGGAAAGAACTGCAGGCTGAGCTGGGAGTGGTGTTGGCTTTCCTGGGAGACTCAGCCTTGGCACTACATAGCAACCTGGACTTGTGTTCTTCAGGTACCAGGTGTTCACTTCCATATTGATTTGGGCTCTTCCCTATAAAATTATTTCTTACATTCCTTTGTAATAGTGGGAAACACATGATGTTGTATGTAGGAAAATGCCTTACCATTCTAGTTGAATATATTCAATGAAATTTAAAAAACATTTTAACTTACAAATGACTCAGCTGTTTTACCTCTTATATAGTTTTCAGATTTTAAATTATATGATTAGTTTTACCAATATTTATCTTATTTACATTTAATGTATTTTTAATAGTTGGTTGTAGATTACTCATGAAAATCAAGATATCAGTCATTTTCAGTTGCTTCTTTGAGATGAAGAAAACACTAAGAAAAACTAACACAGAGAAAACACTAAGAGTCATCATGTCTGAAATACAGAAAACAATAGACATTGCATTCCTCAAACATCCAACAAAGATAAATACAGCCTTGGCTGGTCAGCCATCCAGGCAAAAATGTGCTAACAGTTCTGAAAACACCTTTATTTTTAGTTCAAGCAGAGATTGAGAAGAGAGAAAATCACCAAAACCTGTAGGTGATCTCTGTAATTGCAAGTGGAGGGCTATTTTTAAATTGTTTATAAGAAATGCTTTAAAGAAGGCATGTCAATCACCTGCCATGTTCCACATGACTCTCGGTTCCTTTAATGTGATAACAATCTGGGTTCCTGGACCCTTATGGGCATTTGGACCCAGGCACTTGATGGAGGAATTATTTTACAGTGAGAACAAGAGGGGCCAGGTTTTCCCAAGTGGGGACAATCAGGGTATTCCCATTGTTGGTGTGACCATAGGAGTCTGACTTGCATATTTTTGTAAATCTTTTTGTATCTTGACTGAGGGCCATAAAGCTCTGCTTATAAGGGACTTCTGTCTGTTTTCTTTGTCTTATGCAGTAGAGATCTAGTTGTTAATGGTGTTGAAACTAGGAGCTCATCCCTCTTGACCATCAAGCACATATAGAGGCCAAGCAGTGTTGCAGAAAAAAAAAAACTACTTTAGATCATCTAGTTTGAATCTCTTCCAATTATACAATAGATACCCTAGAAGGGACTCTTTTGGATTGCTATCAGTGTTCCCTGTATCTAAGACCTCTGTAAATTTGGTGTCCCACAATCAATGGTTCTGGGGAGGGGTGCCAATCCCTGGAACAAGTGTCTATATAGAGTGGTAACATTCATTCTATGGTCTCTGATTATGGGCATGTCACAGGAGGGCAAGAGCAGCCTGCAATATCAGAGGCTGGGCCCCAGAGGGGTCTACTCAGGGTGTCAGGTTTGAAAGAAATCAATCAAGTTTCCCTTCTGGAAATTAAAACAATGGTTTTATAGTGGCTTATATTTTAGAGGCACCTTTAAAAATTTTATTTTCTTGTTTCAAATCTATGTGTTAACTTGTAAATATTATATTTTAGCTAGGAATGTTTTGCTTTTAAAATTTCTCTATACTCCTAAAAAGTCAGTGTACTTCATATAAAGCATTCTTGTTAACCTAACTAGTGATTTATATTATTATAGTTAATTCTTAAAGCTTCAATATGTGACCTTTAAATTGAGCACATTCTTAAATCATTACTTACCTTGTAAACATTCACTTGAATTATGGCTATAATCCTTTTGTAATAATCTGTATAAAAGATAGATGAAGCTTACATTTTTATTATTTTGGACTCTTAAACATTCTGCAAATGCTATTAAGAATTTATTTTGAGGGTTGGGGATGCTTGCCTAGCATGTACAAGGCCCTGGGTTTAATCCTAAGCACTATAAAAGGCAAAAGAAAAAGAGTTTATTGTGTTGTAGAGTCATTTAATGTTCTTAAAATAATGGTAATTTTGGCTTTGATTTTCATGTGGAAAAGGTTAACACTGGAACTGTTGATAGTAAAAGATTTTGTCATGTATCTATCTAACCATTGCCCCCATGGTCAGTGAGTCATATTTCTACAACTTGCAGAGATTTTCTATAATGTAACCAGGGAGTAAATGTATTCCATGGTTACTATTAGTACCTCTGTGTTATGTGATATGATACTGTATATGGAATTACCAACATTTTAAAATTTCAAAGAAACAATGAAAATCTATTGCTTTGAATGAAAGTCTGTCACTCTAAATGGGTATGTGCTCAAATTTGACCAGTTCAGTTTAAGACACAAAACAGCCACTTGAAGAAGGCAAAATGAAGAGAGTTTACAATTAATGGATTAAAATTTGTTATTGTAATTTTAGGGTTAGTCTTACAATATTTCTAAATGAAAAACTGTATGTATTTGTTACCATGTCTGGTGATTTACTTTGTTAAAAGCAAAAATCAGTCATGTGATTTACTAAATGTAAATTGCTTTTTTTAAATGTTTAAATCATGCCAGACAAACTATGTATGTGCCATCCAGGATTTATTGTTAATCTTTTATTGAGTACTTAATAAAAGTACTCGACTAGTTTTGAGTACTGAGAGAAAAGGCTTGTAGTATGCACTTTTTATTAATGAATAAATAGAAAATGTTAGTAATACACACACACGCACACACACACATACACACACACTGAGAGACTGAAAGGGCTTGCAGTATGCATTTTTATTAATGTATTCATAGAAAATGTTAGTAATACAGACACACACACAAACACACACACACACACACACGACATAGAATGTTAGCATTGGACAGGACATTTAGCCCCAAAGGGACCTTACCCACTTTGTAAAATAGCCCTGCTGCATCTGGCTGCAGCAGCAAAGGGCAATTCTCTATAAGCAGCTGAAAGTGTTTCCTGCAATTAACCAGTTCACCAAGGCCTATGACCTCCAAATAGTCACTCAGCTGCTTAAACTTGCCAACAATACAGACCAGAGATGAGCAAGAGAGAGGAAGCAGAGGCTGTTGGCCTGGGCTGAGAAGGCTGCTGGCAAAGGGGATATCCCTATGAAGAGACTGCCTGTCCTTTGAGCAGGGGTCAATACTGTCACCAATTTGGTGGAGAACAAGAAGTCTCAGCTGGTAGTGATTGCACATGACGTGGATCCAGTCAAGCTGGTTGTTGTCTTGCCTGCCCTGTGTCACAAGATGGGAGTCCCTTTACTGCATCATTAAGGGGAAGGTCAGGCTGGGATGTATGGTTCACTGGAAGATATGCATCACTGTTGTCTTAACATAGGTTAACTCAGAAGACAAAGGAGCTCTGGTGAAGCTGGTGGAAGTTATCAGAACCAATTACAATGACAGATATGATAAGAACCTTCACCACTGGGAAGGCAACATCCTGGGTCCAAAATCCATGGCTTGATTTGCCAGGTTGGAAAAGGCAAAGGCTAAAGAACTCACATGTGAGTTCATCCAGTGGTGGGGAGGAGATATTTTCTGAGGAGGGGCTGAGATATTTTCTAATAACTGAAGTTTAAATTGTGAAGGTTATGCAGCATTTGAGCTAGTTGTGCATTATATCGTATTGGGCGACACACTTAGGTAACATAAATCAGCTAAAAACTGAATTTAACATTTTTCTCTCAGATGTGCTTTGATTGTGGTGGGCAAGCATAACCTATGTGGTGTTTCTTTGCATTAATTGCTCAGAGTTGTGCTGGTCACTTGGTGTTTGCTTGGGTGTCATCTGTAAATGAATCTTCCCTCACTGGATGAGAGAGAATCCACTATTACATGGGGTCCTTCCCCTTTATTTTGGCTATGCATCACATAAAATAATCAGCTAATTGTGAATTGTGGATCCCTAAGTAAACAGAGAAGATGAGTTATTTCTACCCAGATACTATACAGTAGAGAGCTCATCAGAGATGAGAGGTGGTTGATGTTCAGGACAGAGTCAGATGGAGGTTGTGAGGTGGTGTTTCCTTCCCTTCTGCATCTTATAAATTAGCATAAAGTACAGTCATAAGAGAAGGTGGTTCAGGTACTGTGGGCCCCTCCTACACCCCATTCGAGGTGGAGAATTCATGTAAATGGTGGGGAAATATGTTCATAAGCTGTTCATCATGGTGACCAAAATACCTGACAAGAACATCTTAGAGGAGGAAAGTTTATTTTGGCTCATGGTTTCAGAAGTTTCAGTCCCTGGTCTGCTAACTCTGGGCCTAAGGTGAGGTGGCACGTTATGGGAGAAGGGTATAGCAGAGAAAAGTGCCTTAGTTCATGACAGCGAGAAAGCAGAGAGTGGCACAAAATACTAACTCTAAAAGCATCCCCCAGTGACCTAATTCCTCCAGCCACACCCCACCCTGCCTGCAGTCACCACCCAGTAAAGCAATCCTTTCAAATTATTTATCAAAAGGATTAATCCACAGGTGAGGTTATACCTTTTGTAATCTAATCATTTCCCCTCTGAACACTCCTGCATTGCATCACATGAGCTTTTTGGGGGACACCTCAATCCAAATCCTAACAGAAGCCTTCCTTGTATCAGGGTGTCACTTCCCACATAATCCTCCAGCTCTGGCTCCCAAGGACACTAATAGTGCAAAGCCTCAGTAAACGATTTCAGTTTGATCTTTAGTGGCAATTTCAAATGTTTATAAAGTAAAGGTCTGTTTACCCGAGGACTTGGGCTTCACTGGTGCCTCTGGCCAGTAAGCCGTCTTCCAGTTCTCACACCATGGCAGTAGCCTCTTGGGGCTTTTGTCTGCACCATAGAAAGGTACCCTGTCTGTCCAGACAGCCCATGGTAAGAGGTGGAAAGGGCCTTTCTGTGAAGTAAAATTCAAATAATAAATAATAAAAGTATCCCCAGCCAGGCACAGGACTTGGAAGCAAGCAAGGCCTACATGTCACCCACCACAGTGCTCATCAGGCCCCCTCTGCAGGGTCCACTGAGCAGCCATGGCTCAAATCTCTAGTGTTGCCACCTCCTCCACCCAGCTCACCTATTTCTTTTTCCAGGGAAGGCAAACTATTTGATATTTAGGAGTTCTATATATTTTCTGAATATTAATCCCTTGATCACATATATGATTTGCAAATATTTTTCCTGTTCTTTGTGTTGCCTGTCAACAAGTTTTGTTTTGTTTTGGTGCCTTGGATTCAACCCAGGACACTTGGTTAACTATGGTTTTAACCAGCAAACCAGGGGAAGGCAGGTTATGAGAGTACAGAAATGGTCAGCTACTTTTGGAGGTGACCACTTCCCAAGTGGACCTAATTGAACTGGCCCCTGGCCCACCAGCTTCAAGGGCTAGAACTCTTCACCTGCATTGCTGGGAGGCCCATGAGACAGTCAGCTGAAGAAGTGAAGTGGCCAGCCTAACACAGCAGAGTGAAGCCCACTGGCCAGGACATGAGACACACTTGCACGCACAGAGCTCCTGAAGAGTTTTTAGTGACTCACCCTTAACAAAGGTAGCCAAGGGTCCCCAGACACTTGAGGAAATCTGCCTTAACTTGAAAGACAGAAAATAAATAAAAAACAAATAAATTTAGGTACTCAGAGGAGACAGGGCTCAGAATTCCAAGTTTTAAAAAATCATATCCTCAGCATTTCCTGAGACAAGAACACTCTACATTTATCTTTCACTAGTAGATATTAAAACTGAAAATGGAATTTAAAAAGTTGAATGGAAGAGTGAAGATAATGAAGTGATGATATCCCAGAATGTACAATAATGACAAAAGATGTAGGAGGAAAATGGTAAGAAAATTCAATGATTATTCCAGAGGGTCCAATAAGAAAATAAAACACATTTCAGAAATTTAGAATAGAGAAAATGTAGGGTAGAAAATGATCAGATAATTCAAGATTTATCAGGACTCAAATTTTCTAATTGGAAAGGGCTCATTCATTGTTCAATCCAATGTGTGAAAAATGGCTCTGGGAAGGCACATGAGGATGAACTTTCAGAAAACAAAGAAAGAATAGGTGTTTTGTTTTGTTTTTGCAGTGCAGGGGATAAATCCAGGGACTGCATATCAGTAAATGCTCCACCCATGAGCTGCACCCCAAACTCAAGAATTGATTTTTAAATCCCCTAAATAAATAACAGGTAACAAAAAGGATTAAAAAAATCAGAATAGCAACAACAGATATTACAAAAACAATGGTGCAGTCCTTTAAAATTGAGAAGGCAAATAATCTCCAAAGTAAATTCTATCATTTATTCTCAGCAGTGTCCCCTCCAACTCCTAGGATACCCTTCATCCCCAAGGTGATAATGTTGGGAGCTGAGGCCTCTGAAAGATGGTTAGGTCAGGAGGGTGGAACCTTTTCTTATACCCTGGTCTTTTGCACAAGATGCATGATTCACCACTTTTTGCCATAAGCCTTATACAACATACAGCTTTTAAAAATATTTACATACATAAAACAGAATGGGGGAGAAGAGAGAAAAAGGAGGAAGAGAGGGTATGATAGATAATCTTGGCTGTCAATTTAACTGGATTGAGAGACACTTAGAAAATTAGGAAAGAACAATTCTGGGCATGCCTGTGAGGGTGTCTCCAGAGATGATTTTCATGTGGGTCAGCCAAATGGGAGGGAGACCTGCCCTGACTGTGGGCAGCCCCTACCAATAGGCTGGGGAACCAGATGTCATAAAAAGCAGAAGGGGAATCCTGCCATTGTGCACAAGCTTGATTCTTGAGCATGCACATCAGACTTCAGCTGCTTCAAATGCTCAATGTGAACTTGTAACAGCAACTCTCCAGGGACCTTCTAGGAAGGCCTTCATGCTCAGATAGGGGCTGCACCATTGTCCCTCTCGTTCTGAGCAGCTACCGGATTCTCTGGCTCCCTGCCTACAGATGGCTGCTGTGGGACAACCCAGCCTCGAACCATGAGAGTCAATTATAAACCTTTTTATAATTACATAGACATCCTATGGTCTTGTTGTTCTAGTGAATTCTGACTAATACAGAGAGCAAAGGGGAAGAAAAGGAGGAGAGAGAGGGACCTGAAAAATTAGTTCATATTCAGCTATTTATATTCTCTAACAGTTTAGTGAATTCTCTTTCCCAAGGACATTCACATTTAAAAAGGTGGCAAGAAATACCATTTACACTTTAACCCACAGAAATGAATCAGGCACTGTAATGAGTAAATGGGGGCATGTGTGGAGCCACATAATCTTGGGAGATTACCCAGCACTGAAAGCCACAAGCAGAATGTAAAGATCCTGGCTAGCTGGAGAAAAGAAAGTGAGAGAAGAGCACAGTAAAGATTGCTTTCTTGGAGCTGGGGATGTAGGTTGGTAATAGAGTGCTTACTGATATGTGCAAGGCCCCAGGGTAAATTCTCCACCCCTGAGAGAGAGAGAGAGAGAGAGAGAGAGAGAGAGAGAGAGAGAAATGCTTTGTTGACCAAAGATCCCTAGAGACTCCGAGTCTGTTGTAGAGAATATTGAAACAACAATGGATCTGAGCATGAGCTTGGGAAGCGCCTAGCCTGACCAGGGAAGAGAAGAGGTGCAAGCAGGAATAAAGTTGGAAACTATGTCTTGTGTTTATTAGTTTTGGGGTGGTAGGCACCAATCAGGAAAGATTGGGACATTTAAACTGAGAACATCAGCCCCAACAAGGAACCCTGCCTGAGGATAATTCTGAGTCCTTGGTGAATCATGCTTCTTGTACAAAGGACCAGGGTATGAGAAGTTGTTTGTGGAAGTGTTGATAGGTATCTCCTCTGGAAAGTAAAAATGACTAAGCCTGTTTATTGTCAGGTCGAATTTGGGCGGCTGCAGGGGGAGAGAGCAAGGTCACCTAGCAACACACCGTGCCAGAAGTGACCAATGAGGCAGACCTGCTGACCCTGACGTCCACCTTGGGTCCACCTTTTCCTGGGCAGGACCCCGATCCCCTTCCTCAGTATAAAAACCCTGAGCAGCCAAAGCCACGTGCAATTTCTTCTGGCTCTCCCACCCCGACTTTTGCCCCAGGGGGCTGGAGATTTCACCTGGGACACAGACTCAAATAAATCTCAAGCCACTACTTTTGTCTGATTCTGGTGAACCCGCCTGGCGAGCTCACTCCTTTGGCCACCTGCCGCCTTTGTGAGCTTTACATTTATACCCTTTGGTTCGGTTGTTACACTTCTGGTACTATATCTTGAAGCATAAATTTGAAATATAGATAGATTTACCCATGGCAGTATTATTTGTAATGTGAAGGAATAAGGAAAAACCCTGGTTTTCATATTGGCTTCTCTTTTTGTGGGCATTTTATATAACAATGTAACTATAAATAAATATCTCTACATAATTTTTGTCTATTAGAAATCCTATATGGTATTAAAATATTTATAAAGAATTTGGTAACATGGAGATATTGTATAATAATGTTAGTGAAAAAGTAAAACTTTACCTGTTATTATCACAACCTATATTTAAAAAACTATAGCAATTCCTCCTTATCTATGGAAGACAGGATCTAAGACTACCAGTGGTTGGCTGAAAACAGTAACTGTATCAATCAGCTTTGTATTCCCATAACAAAATACTAGAGATAATCAACTTAAAAAGAGGAAACATTTATTTTGGTTCACAATTTGGGGGGTTTAGTCCATGGTCCAAGGGTCTGTTGGTTTTAGGCCTGTGGTGAGGCGGCACTCGATGGTGGTTGTACGTGGCAGAGAAGGCTGCTCACTTCATGGTAGTTGGGAAGGAGAGAGAGATATAGAGAGATAGATAGATAGACAGAGAGAGAGAGAGAGAGAGAGAGAGAGAGAAGGAGCCAGGGTCCCAATATTTCCTTCAAGGGCACACCTCTATAATCAAACTTCTTTCCCCTAGGCCCTACTAACTAAAGGTTCTAATACCTCCTCAACAGAGTCACCATGGTGACTAAGTCTGCAACAGGTGGCCTTTGGAAGATATTCAAAATCCAAAATAGAGTAATAATTAATAATAAAATCAAAATAATTATAACAATATACTGTAATAATTGTTCCATGAATGTGATCTCTCCTTCAAAATATCTTTTTTTTTTTTAAATTTCACCATTTCACTTAAAGGATACACTTCATGGCTTCTTTTTAGCATATCCAAATTGTCAGCATCACTACTCTTGCACTTTGGGGCCATTAAGTCAAAAAAGGTTATATGAACATATACACTGATACTATGACATTTGACCTGCTCATCCATATTAGCATTTAAGTGATTAACAGGCAGGTAGCATGGATGTTCTGGACAAAGGATGATTCTTGCCCTGGGCAGGGATGGAGCAGCTGGAGCAAGAGTTCATCACACTATTCAGAATGGCATGTAATTTAAAACTTAGGAATTGTTTATTTCTGGAATTTTCCAATTTAATAGTTTTGGACCATGGTTGGCTGTAGGTAATCGTAAAAAGTGCAATCTAGGTGAAGGGAGGACTATGGTACATAGGATGATAAAAAAGAAAACAGAAAACAATATATGAAATATTAACAGCAGTAGGAATATAAGTAATTTATCACCTTTTTATATTAATATTGTTCCAATTTTATGTAATGAACATTTATTGCTTTTTTGTGGAAGATAAAATAAATGCTTGCAAAAAAATTCCTATAGTGGTGGGAGAGCAGCTGGCTGCTCCTGGAAGTTGTGGTGTGGGGAGCCAGGTGGGTGCCTCCACAGCTGCTGCCTGGGCGGTGGGGAGGAGGAGGGAGTGGCAGGGTTGGCAGGGGTCTGAAGGGAGGGACCGGTAGGGGGAGTGAGCTGGGGAAGATGGAGCAGGCTCTGGGGTGGGAGGGCCAGTGACCACAGCCTGGGGAACAAGGGAGGATGGAGTAAGTGGAAATCCTGAGGAAATTCATCCAGAGGGACCAGGCCATGAAGAGTCCAGACCACAATGGGGAGGACAACTTCACCCGGGACTTCATGTGACTTCACTAGAGACAAATGAATTTGCGATTAAGAAGATTATAAAATATTTTAAATCTTTTGTTCTACCAAATATAGAACAGAAAAGATTTATCCCACAGCCACTGGAGAAAAAGAAGGAAATGTTAAAAAGAACAGATATAAGGACATACTGTCATTAGATCACAGCTGAGTTAAGTTGACCTTAGAGACTCCTTATCAAGATTCAGACTATATCAATGCAAATTTTATTAAGGGTGTCTATGGGCCAAAAACATGTGGCAACCCAAGGATCTTTAGCAAATACAGTGATCGATTTTCAGAGGATGATATGGGAATACAATGTTGGAATCATTGTAATTGCCTGTTAAGAATTTGAGATGGGAAGGAAAAAATGTGAGCACTACTGGCCTTTGTGTGGAGAAGACCCTATAACATTTGCACCATTCAAAATTTCTTGTGAAGATGAACAAGTAAGAACAGACTACTTCATTAGGACACTGTTACTTGAATTTCAAAATGAATCTCATAGGTTCTATCAGTTTCATTATGTGAACTGACCAGACCATGATGTTCCTTCATCATTTGATTCTATTCTGGATATGATAAGCTCACTGAGGAAATACCAAGAACATGAAGATGCTCCTATATGTATTCACTGCAGTGCAGGTTGTGGAAGAACAGGTGCCATTTGTGCCATGAAGTTTTAGAAAATAGTTTCCGAATTTTAAAATCGTTGGGTTCATGCAGCCAGCATTGCATGTTATTAGAGATCAAATATTGTAATAATAATACATTTTGTAAATTGTAAGCAAAAAGTTATTTTTATATTATGTACTAATTGTCATCCTAATTGTTATTGTTTTCATCTATTCATGGAGATTCAGTAAGTGCCTTGGAACAATATTGAATTCTCTTAGCTGTGTGTATTACTTTAATATTTGAACTTAACTGAGATTAGAAGACTATCAAAATTTATGTATGTTTCAGGATATTTGACCTGCCATTAAAAAAACAAAAACAATTTTACAGTACCAAAAAAAATTCCTATAGCATCAATAGATTTGTATCTTTAAAATCAAGTCAGGAATATACACCCTCCTTAAAGATATCCCAAAATTCTAAGGGCCTTCTTTTTTTTTTTTAATGGTGCTGGGGATTGAACCCAGGGCCTTGTGCTTGCAAGGCAAGCACTTTACCAACTGAGCTATATCCCCAGCCCTCTAAGGACCTTTTAAAAAAAAATTAGTTAAAAAATTCAATTATTGTATTTACCTACAGAATAACTGTAGGTTTCAAGTTAAACTATGCATTTTCTGCTGGAAGTCTCAAGCTTATTCCAAGTGTTTTAATAAGTCACAATACCATTTCTCTTAAGTGATTTGATAAAGATTTCTATTGGATTTCCTCCAAGGTACATAGCAGTCATAAATAACAAACCCAGTTGTCATTCAAACCAAAATACATCAAACTCAAAGGTCACAGAGCATGTTATTTATGTATTTGCCACTCCCACCTATACAGAAGTGTTCTAAAAACATTTACACCATGCCTTGCAAACAGAGGGATTTCACTGATTACCAAGAAGAATTTTGAATGTTGATGTTCTAAGAAAGGCTCAGAGCAGTTCAATTTCTGGTACCTAATACTGTCCAGAACCACAAGGTGGTGCTTTTGCTACAGCAAAGGTGTTTTAAATTCCAGGATGATGGGGAACTGTGGGACAGATTCACCCAGACCCATGTTTGGCACTATTGATAGAAATGACAGCCTCCATCCTGATTCCATGCTATTTTAAAAAATAGATTCTTAATTTATTACTGGTGACTTTAATATGGTAACAAATGTGACACCAATGCTATATAAAAGTAAATCTGCATACAGTTATTTTTTACACGGCTGTTCTGGACATCATTTTTTTTCCTTATGAACAATGTTTAAATGGAGGGGAATAAACCACATTTTAAATCATGGGAAAACTTTTGTTCCATATATCCCAAAGAAGATATTTCTCACTACACTTTTTAAAATGGTTTGGTTTTCCTCCTTAATGGGCAAGAAACACATAGTTCCTTATAGACTGATTCAATTGAAAAGCCACTTAACTGAAGATCTCAGTTGAAGGTAATTTAGGGGGTGCTCAGGCAGCACTGTTTGCACTGTTGGAAAATGGAATTTTTCTGAAAAAACTTAGTGCAGTGCTGTGGTAACATATGTAGTAATGTTCATGTGTACATTGACTGGGTTGTTCTTGGCAAAGATACCTTTTGCCCTTGACACAACACTGAGGTCTAGCACATGATCACTTGGTCCTGGATAAACCCAGCAGTTAGCAGAGGATGAAGTAGGCCTCCAGGGAGCTTCCAGATGGGGAATGGAGCAGGTGGTCACCTCTCCATATAAGTGTAACAGCAGAAGTCCAATAAGACCTGGACCTACCTTTCATTTCCCACCACCCTGCCCTGGCACCAGAAGGCATCTGGGGGACCTGCTTCAGGACCCCAGACTGGCCCACAGACTACCCGGGAGCTGCTTCAGGACCTTGGTGCCTCTGTTCTGCTTGGTGCCCGCACTGCGGCTGCCCATTTACCAATGTGTTCTGAAGCCAGTGCAGCCATCTTGTATTATCCCTGAAGTGGAAGCTGCCATCTTTAGGTGGGGCAGCTCCCATCCTGAGACACCTGTGGAAGACTAGATGCACATTGTCAGGTGAGGTATTGGAAACCTTCAGGGTCACTATAAGCCTATGGGGGGAAAGCACAATACCTTAGATCTGTACTGCTAGAGGGGAAGGTACACGAACAACAAAAAACAAGGGAAGATAGTGTTCCAAACAAACCAAGATGCTATACTAATAGAATCCAATGATAGCATGGTAGAAAAAATGTTAGAAAAGGAGTTCAGAATGTACATAATTAAAATGATCCATGAAGCAAAGGATGAGATAAGAGAGCAAATGCTGGTCATGAATGATCACTCCAACTGTTTACAGTTAAAAGAGCAAATGCAGAAAGCAAAAGATCATTTCAACAGAGATAGAGATTCTGAAAAACAAACAAACAGAAATCCTTGAAATGAAAACAATAAACCAAATTAAAAACTCAATAGAAACCATCACCAACAGGTGAGATCACTTGGAAGACAGAACCTTAGACATGAAGACAAAATATTTAATCTTGAAAATAAAGTTGACCAAACAGAGAAGATGGTAAGAAATCATGAACAGAACTTCCAAGAATTATGGAATATCATGAACAAAGCAAATTTAAGAAATATTGGGATTGAAGAAGACACAGAGATACAGACCAAAGGAAAAACAATCTATTTAATGAAATAATATCAGAAAATTTCCCAAATCTGAAGGAAATGGAAAATCAAATACAAGAGGCTTGTAGAACACCAAATGTACAAAATTACAACCGATCCACACCAAGGCACGTTATAGAAAACCTGCACTACAGAATAATCTCAGCAAAATATTCCATGAGGAGGAAGTAAAAAACAACAATGTAAGTCAGCAAAGGGAGGAACTACTAAAGGAAAAACCAATCAAAGGAGACCAAGTCAAGTTAAAAAATAAAAAATAAGCCAAAATGACCAGGAATAAAAATCATATCTCAATAATAACCCTGAATGTTAATGGTCTAAACTCATCAATCAAAAGACATAGACTGGCTGTTTGGATTAAAAAGAAAGACCCAACAAAATACTGCCTTCAAGAGACTCATAGAAAAAGACACCCACAGACTAAAGGTGAAAGATGGGGAAAAACATGCCATCCACATGGATTCAGTAAAAAAGTGGGGATTACCATCCTCATATCAAATAAAGTGAACTTCAGGCCAAAGTTAGAAGGAATAAAGAAGGACATTTTATACTGCTTAAGGGAACCATAAATCAGTAAGACATAATGATCATACATTTTTATCACCCACACAATGGCGCATCCACGTACATCAAACAAATCCTTCTCAATTCCAGGAACCAAATAGACCACAACACAATAATACTGGGTGACTTTAGCATACCTCTCTCACCATTGAACAGATTTTCCAATCAAAAATTGAACAAAGAAACCACAGAACTCAATAACACAATAATTTAGACTTAACAGATATATATATATATATATATATATATATATATATATATATATATATAATATTCCATCCATCAACAAATACACTTTCTCAGCAGCACATGGATCCTTCTCTAAAATAGACCATATGTTATGCCACAAAGCTACACTTAGAAAATACAAAAAATAGAGATACTACCTTGCATTATATCAGATCATAATGGAATGAAATTAGAAATCAATGATAAAATAAAAAAACAGAAACTACTCCAACACCTGGCGACTAAATAATATGCTATTGAATGATGCATGGATAACAGAAGACATCAGGGGGAGATTTAAAAAATCTTAAGAGGTACATGAGAACAATGATACAACAGATCAAAATCTCTGGGACACTATCAAAGCAGTATTAAGAGGAAAATTCATTGTATGGAGTGCATTCAATAAAAGAAGAAAAAGTCAACAATAAATGACCTAACATCATAGCTCAAAGCCCTAGAAAAATAACAGATCAAACCAAAAGTAGCAGAAGACAGGAAATAATTAAAATCAGAGCTGAAATCAATGAAATTGAAACAAAAGAAACAATTAAAAAAACTGACAAAACAAAGAGTTGGTTCTTTGAAAAAGTAAACAAAATTGATAAACCCTTGAATCAGTTATCCCACTCCTCAATTTATACCCAAAGGACTTAACATCAGCATACTACAGTAACACAGCCACATCAATGTTTATAGCAGCTCAGTTCACAATAGCTACAATGTGGAATGAACCTAGATGCCCTTCAATAAATGAATGGATAAAGAAACTGTGGTATATATACATATGGAATATTATTCAGTCATAATGCAGAACAAAATTATGGCATTTTCAGGTAAATGGATGGACTTCGAGAATATCATGCTAAGTGAGATAAGCCAATCCCAAAAACCAAAGGCCAAATGATTTCTTTGATAAGTGGATGATGATACATAATGGGGGGTTGAGGGAGGCAAAAATGGAGGAAGGATGGATTGTATAGAGGAAAATGAGGGTGGGGAGGGGGTTGGAGGAAGGAAAAATAATAGAGTGAGAAAAACATCATTTTTCCTATGTACATTTATGATTACACAAATGGTGTGAATCTACATTGTGTACAACCATAGACATGAAAAGTTGTACCCCATTTGTGTGCAATGAATCAAAAGGCAGTCTAAAAATAAGGCATCTGAGTGCACATAACAGGCATAGAAAGCAATTCTGATTCATAGATTTATGCAAAGAATTGTCAGATTTTCACTACCACTTCAAAGAGAGGTGTCTGCAGAGCAAGGCTGAGTCAACAGGAAGAATTCACTGATGAAGAAAAGTGGTTTAAATTGCCTGACACCACTTTTTCCATCAATCAGCTCTAGAAAAAATTCAACCACATAGCCCTACCCTCAAACTAGAGGCTCACAAAACAAAATTCATACACTCATCAAAGGCCCCTCAAAGTGCATATACTCATTTCAACAAACACATTTCCAACTTTGACAGGACCCCAGATGGTCAATCTTTTCCAGCTAAGAAGTACCATACACAGAAAAATGTCACTTTATTGTAAGAGGCAGATCAAAGCCTATGGAGACAATCCTGGCCATAAGAGAGTTTGGGTAGAGATGATTTTTACCAGTGTCTCCAATTTCCTTGCCCAGGCTGACCCTGGGGCCCAGATATCCTTTCCTGAGAACCTTACAGTCATTGTTAGTCCTCTGATTAGAGACAAAGTATTCCTCATTGCAAAAGGCAGAAGGGGTCCTGGAACTTGGAAGAAGGCTGGTACAATAAGGTCAGGAAAAGTTGGGAGAAGAGTAGAACTCTAGATCCTGTGCCAATCATTAGCTCTTATGAGCTTGCTATAGAGGGAAGACTGCTGTGCACTGTAAGAGCCTGCAGTTGTTCTCTGGAGAGCACGTGGGGGAGCTGTGCTGATGTTCAGAAGAGAGCCTGGGTGAAGGGCTGGGTGGATGGAATCACAATACCCCATATTGACTAGAGCCTTAGTGAGCCTGTTTCTACAGCAGAGCCCAGGTGGTTGGATATTGGGGAATCAATCTATTTCATATCTTGTCCTACAGAGAGATCACATTCCTTTTCTTGCTCAAGTGACCCTGCTGAGCCCATTCTGTTCTGGTGACAGTAGAGTCCAAGGGTACAGAGCTGAGCTTATAGAAACCAAAGGCTATGATTTGGAAAAAGCCAATGAAGCCCACATACCACATGGACTCTACTGTCAGGTAAGAGTGACAGTACTTCCAAATGGAACCTGGCTATACCTCTGGCCCTGCTAACTGCCCCAACCCCCAGCATTTCATTTGCTTTATAGTTCAGCAGACAGAAATGTGAGAAAGAAAGGTATAGGTATATAGAAGTGTCCTTCATATTGAATCTTCCAGAAATTTAGCAAATAGAATGGAGCAAGAGGTGTGGCTGACACTTCCTCAGGAAAGAGCCAGGCTGAATGAAGAGACATGCCAAATCAGGCAGGAAGGAAAACACGGCTGGGATTGAATCATTTGTCATAAGCAGAACCCTTTTTCAAGGCCTGTTCCTGTCAGGAAAGCCTACAGGGTACATAATGGGTCATAGGTTTTCCTGGTGCAGGCCAACAGACCCCAGACCCAGTGGTTGTTTGAACAAATTTCATGGGCATTTTGTTTCCTGCTCCTAAAGTATCCTAAGGAATATCACCCCCCAGATCCCAACCTACACCAAGCCTGCTATAGTTTCATTAAAGGTGACACCATGGAGACAACCTACCTGCCCCACAACACCTGCTGGTACTGTGTAGCCTCCACACCAGCCCAAGGGAGGGGCTGAAATACCCATGCCCTTCAACTCCCATTCCACCATTCTCTCATCCCATGGAAGTGTAGGCTGGCCTGTCCTTTTGAACTATTCACAATCTGTCACCTTCTCTCTAGTATCATTTGCCTTCATCCTTCCTCCAGGGTCTCCCTACCCTCAAAGGCTGGGGATGATGCAACATGCAGGTTCATCCACTGCTCTTCCTAGAATCCCATCCTTGCTCAGCACTTGCAGGCAAACCAACCATCCCGGCCTCCTCTGGCTGGAGTGTGGTGCCTGTTCAAGGGAAGTTCAGTGCTCAATCCAGGAACACTGCCCCACTTCCCCACACTGGGATGGGTTTGTTACTCTACCTCCAGAATCCCTATTACAAGGTAGGCTCAAATGCCACTGTCCTTGTAAGCCAATGCAATGGCAGGCCTAATGTTCAACAGCATATCTTTCTGATGCCCAGTTCCCTGCCGTTGCACTTTTTATTTATTTATTTGTTTGTTTTTATTATACCATGCAGCTTCCTAATAATAGCCTGACCAAACATGTGGAGTAATAAGAATGAAAGGAGAGAAATACAGCTGGGCCACCATGTTGGTAGGTTCCACAGCACGGATTCCACATCAGCAGATTCAAACCACCTAGGGCAAAAACATTTGGGAAAAAGAGTGGATTTGTTGTGAACATGAACAGATTTTTTTCCCCTCATTGTTATTCCCTAAACTATTTGTACTGTATTTGGTAGTGTAAGTAATATTTTTTTTGGGGGGTGCTGGGGATTGAACCCAGGGACACTCAATCACTGAGCCACATCCCAAGTCCTTTTTATATTTTATTTAGAGACAGGGTCTTGCTAAGTTGCTTAGAGCCTTTCTAAGTTGCTGAGTCTGGCTTTGAACTTATGATACTCCTGCCTCAGCCTCCCAAGCAACAGGGATTAAAGGTGTGTGCCAAGAGTATTATAAGTAATCTAGTTATGATGTACTGAAAATACACAGGAGAATGTGTCTAGATTATATGCAAATGCTACACCATTTTATAGAGGAGACTGAAACTTTTGGAGCTATTTGTATGGGGGGTGTTCTGGCAGTGAGGGATGATTCTATTTAGAGTCTTATATGTTGGAAGGTATTCAAAATTCCCAACCATAGACTTTGTGTTGTTTAAAATACAGGTATAATAATTTTAACCATATTATTAAACTTACCCATTTTCTGTTGTGCTAAGGAAAAAATGATACACATTGAAACTAGCAAGAGAACACTGTGGATGCTTTTCCAACTTATGTGCTGCTATGCTGAGTAGAGTGTTCTGTCCCACAGTTCTAATACCCCCTCATAGCAGAATGGTCACATCATATGAGTAAGTGTCCTTTAACCCACCCCAAAATGTGTCCTAATGTAGGTGACCCATGTCTGAGACACAGTCTATTAAAAAGTGTCAGTTCAGAGCTAAGAAAATACAATGACATATATCACAAGTTGCTTTACACAGAAATTGCCTGTTAAATTTTAATGTTAACCACACAACCAGAAATCAGTGCAGGGCAGGGAATAAGAATGGGTGGTATAGTATGGATCTTGAATGTTCCCCAAAGACCCACAGGTTAAAGGTATGGGCCTCAGTTTGTTGCTATTGATAGGTGGTAGCACCTTTAAGATGTGGACCTCATGGAAGAAAATTAGGTCATTTGAGGCATACCTCTGTAAGGGATATAGGGACCTTGACAATTTATCTCTCTGTCTTTGCTTCCTGGTTGCCATGATGTGACCAGACTTTCTCTGATATATGCTTAAGCCATGAGGCCAAGCAGCCATGGTCTGAAATCTCTGAACTATAAGCCAAAAAACCTTTTCTATTTCTATGTCCATTTTCTTAGTTATTTTGTCACAGTGAGAAAAAGCTGACTAATATAAATAATACAATGTAAAAATGAAAAAGAAGCAGATGCATTTGTTAATCTGATCCATAAATAATCATGACTAAAACTGTCAACAAGGCTTTCAAGTGAAGGATATTATCAGTCAAGTCTACGTGAATTTACAAGACTGATAGAGAACTATAGCCTAGTACAGTAATTGTTCATTACTAAGGCTGACTTCCCTTTCAGAAGGTAACTGACCTCGAAATCTTTTTTCCCTGTCTGGCTGTTGGTGCTGTGCAAATCAGAGCAAAAGCCTTCATGTAACCACTGGGTATGCTATGGCAAATGTTCACATGACCTTTATTTCATCAGTCATTTGAACATTCAAAATAAGTCATAAATTATCATCCCGTTGGTTCCCTTTATTAACAGAGAGCTCTTTGGGGTAAAGCTAATGATCAATAGCAATGCTATACATAATGGGAGCACTAAATCCTAGACACATATATTTTTTTTTCAAACAGCTAACTTCTGAATAAAGAAAAGTCACACAGTCTATGTTTACTGAATGAATAATCATGGGAATTAAAGAAGTGGAAAGAATTTCAGAAGTACCAGATCCAAAAAAATTCAACTCCCTGCCTCCAGGCACATCACTGAAATCACTGAGGATAGATGCTTATTCAACCTATTTTTAGAGAGTGCAACAGACACAGAATACACAGGCTCCCCTGTTAGCTTGTTTCCAAAAGGAACTTCTAGATTATATCTCTCTCTCTTCATTATACTTCCATATGATGAGCAATTATTTGTTGCTCAAAATACTGAATGAATTTCCCCTCTGAACAATAAAAACTCTTAATATAAGCTCATAAATTTTTGAATTTCCCAATTTGACCCTGGATGGACTAAATCTTTAATTTTTAATACTTTGTGAATATTGCTTCTCTTAACTAACATGCAAAGCCCTTAATGTTTAAAATGCTGACTCCCTCCTTTTAATGGTCATGGGAATGCTTGCTTGTCCTCTAGTCTTCAGCATCTAAGGATTGAGGAACAAGTAAGAAAACAGAGGAGAAAGGCATGGACCACTCACAAGTAAGTCTGTTTTCCATCTTCAGTAAGAAAACCCAATTCTTTGCCTGAGAGACAATCTCCCTGCTAAAACCTATACTGTTTCAAAGTAGAAATCCTTGCAATTCTAATACTAAACTAAGTGTAACCAACAAAATTACCTTTGACTCAGGATGCAAAGCTAGGCCACAATCCTGAAGGTGCTTTCCTTCACAGGAGCTGAATATTAACAGTTGGATTTCATGGCACTAAAGCTTGGCCTAAAACATTCATTTAAGGTAAAAACCTTAAAACATGGAAATTATATACTGTCTATTTAAACTCCTGGTTGTAAATGCTGTAAGCCGGGAAGTGGGTATTTATAGATTGCCAGTGTGATTATACTATAGCAATGTTGTACTAAACATCTGCATCTTCTGGAAACAAAACAGAAATAAAAACAAAGTTATTACACACTGAAGTTTCTATAGGAATCTGACAGTCCCCTCCCCAATTTTTCTCCAAAACTTCAAATATACAGCTTTTATCTTGAATTCCTTCCAGTTGTAGAATATTAATTAACTCCAGTCATAGGACTACTTTTTAAAGTGCAAATATCACTTCTTCAGACTCCTATGGATCAGTGAAAAGTCAAATAATATTTCAAATTAATTTTTCTTGACTATGGTATAAGAATTATAATTACCAGTAAATCCTTTTGCTGCATTTGCATGTGCTGAATTTTCCTTACTTACTCTGCAGTCTAATTACAGAGCTTAATCTAGAGAACTCACAAAAGGCAGTGAAGCAGAAAGCAGAAGACAGCACATTCCACTGACTGGATTTACTGCTCTGGAGACCTACAGCAAACCAGTTGGAACAGAGTCTATATGTAAGGGCATTAGCGTGTTAACAGTGTCAGAGAGAAGACACATGGAACCAACCAGCCATGGAACTAATGGAAAGTGATATTGAGTTCACTAATTTAGATAAGGGTACCTTTTCTACAAAGCACAGGACTGTAAGAGAAACAAATGCATGATGGCCCATGTTACAATTAATTGTAAGGCTGTACTTGAAGATTTAATGAAAACATTCACAGACGGGGCGCATTCAGGAAGGATGTGATTTTAATGACTTCTTTTGAATGAAAGCAGCAGTAAAAGGTATGATTCAAACAGTATCAGGCAATCATATGTCAGATATTTTTTAACAACAAAGTATGTTTATTCTCATGTTGCAAATCTTTTTTATTTTAATAAGAGATAGCAAATTGTACTTTCTCTGGAGGTATTTCCTCTTTCTGCTCATTGCATTATGATTTCTGAGCTAAATACTCCTTTACACTGTTATATTGTATTTATACTACTCAGTTTATAATTTTTCATCAAATTAATATCCGATCAATTGTGTGTGTGTGTATGTGTGTGTGTGGCACAGTGATTTAAACCCAGGGATGCTCTACCACTCAGTCCATCCCCATCTCTTTTTATTCTTTCAGACAGGATCTCACTAAATTGCTGAGGCTGACCTCAAGCTTGTGACCCTACTGCTGCTCTCCTGAGTCCCTAGAATTAAAGGTGTGTGGCACCATGCCCAACTCCTATCTATTCTTATGTTGCAAAATCCAAAATCCATCTGCCTTTGCTTTGGTCTTTAGGTTTACTTCCAAAATCATACTTAAATCTTTTTATTTGCTTTATAAATGGACAATTATCCTTTGTTGGAAAACAGTACTTTCCTGACCTGGCCTGTTTGTGTCACTCCGTATAGGAACTAATAGGAAATGAACAAAGCTGGGGGCTCTGTTTATTTCAAATGTAATGAAATATTATGAAAATATTAATTATCAATAATGATATTTACTTGAACAGCACATATATCATTATCATCCATTTTGCATTTTCCATAGCTGAGGATTTCAGCACAATTGCCACTTCCTCCTTGTGGTTTTCCTGATTCTTCCAGATAAAAGCAAGTTTTCCTTCTGAGTTGGCAGAGCATTTACCTGTGCATCTTACAGTGTTTTATCATTTTCACCCTCAAATCATCTTTATGGATGTGCTTGTGTCCTACTACACTATAATACGTTTGAGATTCAGTCTAATATTTGTCATCCCTGCAGCACAGGGCTTAGTGCCTTGAAGAATTAGATGTCTTAAACATTCAAAGAATGAATCAACATTTCTCTCTACCACTCTCAATCCCTGACCTAAACAAAGCCCATTATTAAAAGGGATGAAAACTTAAATATATCACAAATGAAGAAAAAGGGTGGGTGTGTGTGAATACATATGTAAGTGCACACATATGCATATCAAGCTTGCTTTTATGTGTCATCACAATCTGGTACAAGTAATAACAGTGCTGGATTAGTTAGTCCAACTACCATCCATTTAAGATTATACCAAATGGTGTTTGCTATGGGATGGTCTCAGAGCACCAAAGCAAATAAATCAGCACCACAAAATTAGGTTTCCTTGAAAAGTTTCTTCTGATTCAAATGTTCTCTCCTGAGACGAGGTAGAAATATTTTTGTTCTTGTGTTTAAGCCAACATTCTATGGTTCATAAGCTTCCTCACAGCTAGGATCCTGAAATACATGGGAATGTTTGTGGCTGGCCTGACCCTCTAGGCAGTGGTTCTTAAATATCTGTAAGGAACACTATCACATAGGGAAGGTTGGTGTCAACCTTCTCTGCTCCACATTCTGATCCTCTGTGCCTGGAAGTATGACCAAGAAATAGTCACTATTGTAAGCACTTCATGTGATTATAAAGCATAGGTTATAAAGCATAGAACACTATGAGGAACACACTGCTGTATCTTGGAACAACTGTCCTATAAAAAGTTGAATTTCCTAGTGCACAGTAGGCTATGAATAGCAGCAAGACCACAAAACAAAGTTGGGATGATCTACACTTCCAATGTGTTCCAGGGAGTGGGTCAGTCTATAGGGCAAATAGGTCAAAACTTGAAATATTACACAGGAAAAGCCAGGTTAACTTAAACCACTTGTCATCTTTTATCCATCATATAAATCTTAGTGACAAGAGAGCATGGGTCTAAAAATATATTGATCAATCCTTCATTATTAATTCATGCTTTTCCTTTAAGATGATGAAATGATGTGCATTATATTACTGTAAAGGGAGTAGCTGAGGTCCAGATTGAATGACTTTGAGAATACAACAAACAGATTTCAAACTGTATTTGTAGCCATCATGTGCAATAAAATGTAAGAAAAAAATAAGTTTTATTAATTTAAGGCTACCCATCTAACAGGCTGGAGTGCATGTCATAGAAATAAACAAATCAAATAACTGAACAAGAATTTTCACAGAAGGAATCCACACATTAGTTTATTTTATTCATTTGTTATAAAGTCCAGAGCTGGTAAGATGGAATCATAAATTAGCAGTGCTAAGGAACGTAAAGTGGTCTTTAGGTTGATCAATCATGAGCATCCAGGGACTTGCCAAAGGACTGATTTAGTGACCCTGCTGCAGAAAACCCCAGGTCCCTGACACAGCCCAAGGTCTGTTCTCCCAAACTAGGGTAAGTTTAGTATTTCTTTCAGAAGCATCTTTACATTCTTCTTCCACCCGTTCTCCTGCAGTTAACTGTTGTCCTATAAAATGTGCACAGATACAGAGGCACAGAGCAGTCACCAGGGTTTTCACTAGGAACTTGACAAGAGGATTCATCTCCTTTGCTTTGGTTTTCAAACCTTTCTTTTCTATGATGAGCTGCGAAGGATTGGCCCAGGACGAGATGGGGCTACATAAGCAAGACTTGAAACTGTTGTTATTGCTTGAAAGGGTGTCCCCTTCTATCCAAAAGTACTTTGAGAAAACTGACAACTTTCAGTTTCACATAGTTAAGAGTTAATCCAGGGGACACCAGAAATCCAGTTATCTAGACAGAGAATCTTCTCATGGACATAAATCCTTATATACTGAACTTCATACCAAAAAGTTTTGCTTTATGTGTAAAGCACATAAGCAATACCCTTCTCATTGCTTCTGGCATATGACCCTCTGCTGAGTGCTCTTGGATACTGGTCAGAATTGACAAAACAAGAGACTTTTTTAAAAAAGACAACCAGAGCTACATTTAAAAAAATCAGCATTTAAAAATCTTAAGCTAGACAAACAGGGCATCAAAGACTTGGCACTAGAACACAGATCCTGAGCATAATAGAAGAAAAAATCGGCCCAAATCGTCATCATTTTAATTTAGGACCTGACTTCTTTAACAAGACTCCTAAAGAGCAAGAAGTAAAATCAAGAATCAATAAATAGATGAATGTAAAGTGGTCTTTACTAAAGAACATCTTTTGAGAAAAGGAAACAATCAGTAATGTGAAGAGAGAGCCTACAGAATGGGAGAAAATCTTTACTACATCCACTTCAAATAGAGTACTCATCTCTGGAATACACAAAGAACTCAAAAAACTTAACCTCAAAAAAAACCAAATAGCCCAACCAATGAATGGGCTAAGTAACTGAATAGACATTTCACAGAAGAAATACAATCAATCAACAAACATCTGAAAAAATGTTCATCATCTCTAGCAATTAGAGAAATGTGAATCAAAACTATTCTAAGATTTCATCTTACTCCAGTCAGAATGGCAATTATTAAGAATACAAGCACTGGAGATCTGGCCTGGAGCGGAGGGAGTCACCAGCTCCAGCGGGGAGTTTAGTCCCTTTGGTGACATTTTACAGCTTCCCTGGCAGAGAGCGACCATCTTCCACTGCCTGAGTCCTCAGAGCTGAGCTCCGGTCTTCCAGCGGCGCCACGGTGTTGCGGCGCCGGAGGAAATCTGGCCTGGAGTGGAGGGAGTCTCCAGCTCCAGCGGGGAGTTTAGGCCCTTCAGCGCTATTTTACAGCTTCCCTCGCAGAGAGTGACCACCTGCCACAGACTGAGCCCCCAACAAGGAGCTCAGGCCTGCAACTGGGCTCTCAAGCCCAGCGTCTCCATCACTGAGCACAGTTTTGTGCCTACACCCCAATTTGGTCTAGTGCCCAGGTCCACATCCTGGCCCGGGGTCTAGCACCTTGCTGTATCTGACTGTCTGTCAACACCAGGCTGCCTCTGCCCAGAAGCATTGATCATTCCCAACCTGGAGGAAGTGGGACAGCACCTTTCTTGGGCCACCACTTGATCAAGCATCACTCAAATATCAGGTGAGTTACGGGAAATCTGCAGGGACACTTTAAGTCTTCACAAGGAAATTGCAATCCCTCTGATTTGCACTACTAGAGGGGAAGATACACAAGAAACAAGAGAAAACATGGGAAGAAAGTGTCCCAAACAAACCTAGATGATATATCAAGAGAACCCAAAGACAGCATGATAGAAGGAGTGACAGAAAGGGAGTTCAGAATGTTCATAATTAAAATGATCTGAGAAGAGAATGATGTGACGAGAGAGCAGATTCAGGCTATGAATAATCAGCTAATAGAGCAATTGCAGGAAGCAAAAAATCATTTCAATAAAGAGATAGAAGTTCTGAGAAAAAAACAAACAGAAATCCTTGAAGGAAACAAGGAAATGAAGGTAACAATAAACCAAGCGAAAAACTCAATAGAAAGCATAATTAATAGAATAGATCACTTGGAAGACAGAACCTCAGACAATGAAGACAAAATATTTAATCTTGAAAACAAAGTCGAACAAACAGAGAAGATGGTTAGGAATCATGAACGAAAGCTCCAAGAAATATGGGACATCATGAAAAGACCAAATTTAAGAGTTATTGGGATTGAGGAAGGCAAGAGATACAAACCAAGGGTATGAATAATCTGTTCAATGAAATAATATCAGAAAATTTCCCAAATATGATGAATGAGATGGAAAATCAATTACAAGAGGCCTACAGGACACCAAACGCACAGAATTTCAACAGATCCACACCAAGGCACATTATAATGAAAATACCTAACATACAAAACAAAGATAGAATTTGAAAAGCGGTGAGAGAAAAGCATCAGATTACCTACAGGGGGAAACCAATACGGATATCAGCAGATTTCTCAGCCCGGGCCCTAAAAGCAAGAAGGGCCTGGAACAACATATTTCAAGCTCTGAAAGAAAACAGATACCAACCAAGAATCTTATACCCAGCAAAACTTACCTTCAGATTTGATGATGAAATAAAATCCTTCCATGATAAACAAAAGCTTAAAGAATTCACAAAGAGAAAGCCTACCATATAGAACATTCTCAACAAAATATTTGAAGAGGAAGAAACGAAAAACAATCTCAGTCAACATGGGGAGGAATTACCCTAAAGAAAGAGTCAATCAAAGGAGAAACAAAGTTAAGCTAAAAACCCCAAAAAAGCTAAACTGGCAGGAAATACAAGTCATATCTCAATAATAACCCTGAATGTAAATGGCCTAAACTCATCAATCAAAAGACATAGACTGGCAGATTGGATAAAAAAGAAAGACCCAACAATATGCTGCCTTCAAGAGACTCATCTCATAGAAAAATATGCCCACGGATTAAAGGTGAAAGGTTGGGAAAAAACATACCATGCACATGGACTGAGTAAAAAAGCAGGGGTTTCCATCCTCATTTCAGAGAAAGCAGACTTCAAGCCAAAGTTAGTCAGAAGGGATAAAGAAGGACATTTCATACTGCTTAAAGGAAGCATAAATCAGCAAGACATAACAATCATAAATATTTATGCACCAAACAATGGTGCATCCAAGTACGTCAATCAGATCCTTCTCAATTTCAGGAAATCAAATAGACCAAAACACAATAATACTGGGGGACTTCAACACTCCTCTCTCACCATTGGACAGATCTTCCAGGCAAAAATTGAACAAAGAAACCTTAGGACTCAATGACACAATCGCTAATTTGGACTTAACAGACATATATAGAATATTCCATCCATCAAAAAGCGAATACACTTTCTTCTCAGCAGCTCATGGCTCCTTCTTTAAAATAGACCATATGTTATGCCACAAAGCTACACTTAGCAAATACAAAAACATAAAGAAACTACCTTGTATACATCAGATCATAATGGAATGAAATTAGATATCAATGATAAAGTTAAAAACAGAAACTACTCCAAGACCTGGAGATTAAATAATATGTTATTGAATGATACATGGATAACAGAAGACATTAGGGGGGGAATTAAAAGATTCTTAGAGGTCAACGAGAACAAAGATACAACATATCAAAATCTCTGGGATACTATGAAAGCAGTGCTAAGAGGAAAATTCACTGCATGGAGTGCATTTAATAAAAGAATGAAGAGTCAACAATGCAATGACCTCACATTACAGCTCAAAGCCCTAGAAAAAGAGGAACAGATCATCACCAAAAGTAGTAGAAGACAGGAAATAATCAAAATCAGAGCTGAAATCAATGAAATTGAAGCAAGAGAAACAATTCAAAAAATTGACAAAACAAAAAATTGATTCTTTGAAAAAATAAACAAAATTGATAAACCCTCAGCCTCGCTAACAAAGAGAAGAAGAGAGAAACTCCAAATTACTAAAATTCGTGATGGAAATGGAAATATTACAACAGACACAATTGAAATACAAAACATAATAAGAAGCTACTTTGAAAATTTATACTCCAACAAAATAGAAAACCTAGAAGACATCAATAGGTTCCTAGAGGCATATGAGCCACCCAAACTGAATCTGGAGGACATACACAACTTAAATAGATCAATTTCAAGCAATGAAATAGAAGAAGTCATCAAAAGCCTACCAACAAAGAAAAGTCCAGGACCGGATGGATTCACGGCCGAATTCTACAAGACCTTCAAAGAAGAGCTCATTCCAATACTCCTCAAAGTATTTCATGAGATAGAGGAGGAGGGAACCCTTCCAAACTCATTCTATGAAGCTATTATCACCCTGATACCAAAACCAGAGAAGGACACATCAAGGAAAGAAAATTTCAAACCCGTATACCTAATAAACACAGATGCAAAAATTCTTAACAAAATTTTAGCAAATCGCATACAAAAGCATATTAAAAAGATAGTGCACTATGATCAAGTGGGTTTCATCCAGGGGACACAAGGTTGGTTCAACATCTGGAAATCAATAAATGTAATTCAACCACATCAACAAACTTAAAGTCAAGAACCACATGATTATTTCAATAGATGCAGAGAAAGCATTTGATAAAATACAGCACCCATTCATGCTCAAAACACTAGAAAAAATAGGGACAGTGGGGACATTCCTTAACATTGTAAAGGCTATCTATGCTAAGCCCACAGCTAACATCATTCTAAATGGAGAAAAATTTTAAGCATGCCCCCTGAGAACTGGAACAAGGCAGGGATGCCCTCTTTCACCACTACTATTCAACATTGTTCTGGAAACTCTAGTCAGAGCAATTAGACAGACCAAAGAAATTAGAGGAATACAAATAGGAAAAGAAGAGCTCAAACTATCCCTATTTTCTGATGACATGATTCTCTATTTAGAAGACCCTAAGAATTCCACCAGAAAACTTCTGGAATTCATAAATGAATTCAGTAAAGTAGCAGGATATAAAACTAAGGCTCATAAATCTAATGCATTTTTATTCGTAAGTGATGCATCCTCTGAGAGAGAAATTAGGAAAACTACCCCATTCACAATAACCTCAAATAAAATAAAATACTTGGGAATCAATCTAACAAAAGAAGTGAAAGACCTCTATAGTGAGAACTACAGACACTAAAGAAAGAAGTTAAAGAGAATCTGAGAAGATGGAAAGATCTCCCATGTTCTTGGATAGGCAGAATTAATATTGTCAAAATGGCCATACTTCCAAAAATGCTATACAAATTCAATGCAATTCCAATTAAAATCCCAATGACAGACCTCATAGAAATAGAGCAAACAATCATGAAATTCATTTGGAGGAATAGGAGACTCAGAATAGGTAAAGCAATCCTTAGCAAGAAGAGCGAAGCAGGGGGTATCACAATACCAGACCTTCAACTATACTACAGAGCAATAGTAACAAAAACAGCATGGTATTGGCACCAAAACAGACAGGTAGATCAATGGTACAGAATAGAGGACACAGAGACAAACCCACATAAATACAGGTATCTCATACTTGACAAAGGAGCCAAAAACATACAATGGAGAAAAGACAGCCTCTTCAACAAATGGTGCTGGGAAAATTGGAAATCCATATGCAGCAAGATGAAACTAAATCCATATCTCTCACCCTGTACAAAACTCAACTCAAAGTGGATCAAGGACCTAGGAATTAGACCAGAGACCCTGCACATAATAGAAGAGAAAATAGGTCCATATCTTCATCATGTTGGCCTAGGACCAGATTTCCTTAACATGACTCCCAAAGCACAATAAATAAAAGCAGGAATCAATGATTGGAATAGAGTCAAACTAAAAAGCTTTTTCTCAGCAAAGGAAACAATCAGCAAGGTGAAGAGAGAGCCTTCAGAGTGGGAGAAAATCTTTGCCACACACAGTTCAGTTAGAGCACTAATCTCCAGAATCTACAAAGTGCTCAAAAATCTTTACACCAAGAATACTAATAACCCAATCAATAAATGGGCCAAGGAAATGAACAGACACTTTACAGAGGAAGATCTACAAGCAATCAACAGATTTATGAAAAAATGTTCAACATCCCTCATTTTAAGAGAAATGCAAATCAAAACCACCTTAAGATTTCATCTTACCCCAATTAGAATGTCTTTTATTAAGAATACAGGCAACAACAGGTGTTTGCGAGGATGTGGGGAAAAGGATACACTCATACATTGCTGGTGGGAGTGCAAGTTGGTGCAGTCATTCTGGAAAGCAGTTTGGAGATTCCTTAGAAAACTTGGAATGGATCCACCACTTGACCCAGCTATCCCACTCCTTGGCCTAAACCCAAAGGACTTATAATCAGATTACTACAGTGATGCAGCCACATCAATGTTCATAGCTGCTCAATTCACAATAGCTAGATTGTGGAACCAACCTAGATGCCCTTCAATAGATGAATGGATAAAGAAACTGTGGTATATATACACAATGGAATATTACTCAGTCATAAAGAAGAAGAAAACTATGGCATTTGCTGGTAAATGGGTGGAGTTGGAGAATATCATGCTAAGTGAAATAAGCCAAGTTCATTTGTATGTAAATGGATGGTGTTGGAGACTATTAATGCTAAGTGAGATTAGACAATCCCAAAAATCCAAAAGCCAAATGGTCTCTCTGATAAGTTAATGATGATGCATAATGTGGGATGGAATGATGGCAAGAATGGAGAAAGGATAGAGAGCATAGAGGGTAGGAGGGGTGGGGTTGAGGTTGGGTTGTAAGAATAATAACAGAATGTGTGACAGACATCATTGCCCTTTGTACATGTATGAGTGCACAGATGGGGTGACTCTACTTTGTGTACAACCAGGAAAACAATTGCTGTACTCCATTTGTGTTCAATGAATCAAAAAATTAAATGAAAAGAAAAAAAAAAGAATATAAGCACTAAGTGTTGGCATGGATGTGGGGGGAATGGTATATTCATACACTGCTGGTAGGACTGGAGATTGATGCAATCACTGTGGAAAAGATTGAACCAGCTATCCCATTCCTCAGTTTATACCCAAAGGACTTAAAATCAGCATACTACAGTGAGGCAGTCACATCAATGCTTATAGCAGCTCGATTCATACTAACTAAACTATGGAACCAAACTAGATGCCCTTCAAAAATGAATGTATAAAAAATGTGGTACATATACACAATGGAATATTACTCAGCATTAAAGAATGAAATTATAGCATTTCCAGGTAAATGGATGGAGTTGGAGAATATCATGCTAAGCAAAATAAGCCAATCCCCAAAAACCAAAGGTCAAATGTTTTGTCTGATAAGTGGATGCTGATCCATAATGGGGGAAGGGGTATGAAAGAATGAAGGAACTTTGTATTGTGCAGAGGGGAGTAAGGGGAGGAAGGGGTTTGGGGAATGGGAAGGATGGTGGCATGAGGTGGACATTATTACCCTATATACATGTATGATTACACTACTGGTGTGAATAAGCACCATGTACAGCCAGTGGAAGGAGAAGTTGTGCTCCATTTGTGTTCAGTGTGTGAAAATGCATTCTACCATCATGTATGATTAATTAGAACAAATAAAAAATAAATATATAATTGTCACTTTACAAGTTCTCAAAGTCAGATGCCTTTGATGGCAATCAGGAGGGAGGGAAAAGTAAGGTTCCATGCCCTTCTACTCAGTTACAATAATAATGCCAGACACAATTAAAGCACCTGGATAGCTCAGAGACTGAATCTTTAAAAATCTCCCTGTAATTTGCTCCTTTAATGAGTCATTTGCTCCTCCTCCAGGGTGTAAATCTAAACTTATATTTGTAATTATAATCAGAAAGGTAGGCAAATGTTTGTACATTATTTATAAGGGCTCCAAAAAGATGAATTATATTTATAAGACTGCTTATAGGTAACTTGAAGGCTGCTTTTTTTTTCTTGAGTGAATACAATGTTAAATGTTTGTTGCACAGAAAATTGTAAAATGAAGCTTTAATCACAACAAGTGCTCAGCTCATTTACAAATTCACTGCTTGTAGTTTGAGGGAGCAGACTGTAACTGACTGCAATTGTGCGACTGGCATGGCAATCCATCACACAGGACTTCTCTGGGCCTAGCACTTTCCCCAGGCATCTGGGGCCTGTCATCATTGAAGACTTTTTGCTTAGAGGAGCTCACCTAGCTGCACTACAAAAGTATAACATTCTCGAATTAATTGTGTGGCCTATGAATTGACACTGACATGGCATGAAATTAGCAGAGCTGACATCACTTAGTTAAGCAGCTATCAGAAAAGTCACATGAAAGCAATCTATGCAGAAACTGTAAATTAGGATTCACAGCTGTGGGGCCCCCTCCCCCGAAGAAGCATTTTAACTTATCTGGGATTTTTTTTTATCTTTAAAATGAGAGATTAAGAAGGGATGAACGCTAAGATTCTTCCCAGCACTTGAAATTCTGTGCACTATTCAGTTTGAACAATCTTGTCTATCAAATTCATTCAAAAAGACAGGAAAAGAAAGTGAATACTTGCATGCTAAACCATGTTTCTAAATTATTCACACTTTTGTTTCAGGAATAAGTGCTTAGAGGAAAAAGAAATGGACCCAATATATAAAAACAAAAATCATATGTTAGGGAACTAGTATGCACTCAGCCTATATGAATATATATATATATATATATGCTTGGTGGGGAAAAAGTCACATTAGAATCAATCCATGTGATTCCTGAAGATAATAAATGTACACACATATACCATGCTAGGCTTCTGCCTTGGGTGAAATTCTTTCCAATTCTAGGAATTACCTGGAATCTCACGATAGCTGTAAATACAGAATTCTGGTTTTTTTCTTAACATGCTGTGGAAAATGTTGTTCTAATTCACTGTTACATGAAAAAATTGCATGGAGGTCTGCCTTAGGAAGTGTTCAGAGAGGTCACTTAGCAATGGAGAAGTCATTTTAATTGATCCTTACCTTCATTTCCCCTTCACCCCCCACAAAGAAAGAAAATATGTTTGTGATATTAATTTGCTACATGATTTTTGGTCTGATTTAATATGTTCTTGAACATGCAACATTTTGGGCAGCCTTTGCTAATGTGCCTATGTAATATACTGAAATAAAACTTCCTAAATTCACTTTTCAGGGAATGGGACAGAAAATGAATATAAAATGGCAGGAGAAAATAGGATTCCTGTCTCTTCCTGCTAGGAGTGGTATTCTCACTGTGATATGAGGATGACATTTACCCTTTTCTGTCTTCATTTTCCCTCCATATACTCACAATATTTCTTTATCTAAGGAAACTATCTCTTAGAGGGTTGATAGAATATTTATAGAGAAATTTAATTCCCAAGGCAATGTATTTTATTTAACTTCATCCACTGAGTCTGGGAAGAACTTTCATTCATGATATCACACTAAACCTGGATTATGAGTGAGCAAATGTTTCTCTTCATAAATGATCTCTCATGGTAGTCAATCTGAGGGCTTGGACACAAAATGATAAGGCCCAGTGAAGATAACTCAGTCTCAGGGATATATTCAACACTGCAAAGATCTTTAGTGTTAAATCCTGCTCCATAAAATTTAGTAAAAGATAGTGAGATGGCCCTTCCTTAAATGAACTTTGTTCTATAAAATTCAACACTCTTCCACTGTATAATTTGTGATTATCTATTGTTTTATCTGGCTTATTTCTCTATTCCAGTAACACAAATAATTGTTGATTCTACCTATAAAAGGATTTTAGAAAATCCTAAGAAAAGTTAATACAGGATTTTTTTTCACTAATGAAGAAGAAACCATATGCAAATTATCAATAAATAAAGTAATAAAGTAAATTTGTTAGAGGAAGAGAGAAATTAAAGCAAAGAGAATATTAAAAGCAAAGAGTACTATAGGGACTAAATGTAGTCTATACATTTATTTTTGCTAGTTTAATTTGACATATTTATGATGACACTTCAAAGTATATCTTGTCAGAATTATAAAAGATATTATAAAGCCCTTATGATAGTTTTCCTACTACTTAGTCTTGGTTAAAAAGTGGCTAGGGGCTGCAAGGTTTTATTTGAAAACCAAATTGTTTACCACAAAAGTGTGATTAGCTGTGATCAAATATAGAAATATGTCCTTGTAAAAGTTATTTAAAAATATTTAATAACTCTCAGGATACACCTGTCCAACTAATATTACTACTGTAATATACTGTTGAAATACATGGCAAAAACATATTAATTCCAGTAAATATTTTTAACTGAGTGCTAAAAATATATTCTGGTTATCCAGACTTGAGAAGCAGAGAACATTTTCTGCTTGGCAGAAGACAATACTAATAGAAAATATTTAGAGCTGGAAATAACCAAGCAAGAGCAGGAAGCTGGCATGGAAATCAGTGCAGACCTAGAAGTGGCCAAAATGGAGAAGCGCAATTCACTGCAAAGGCTTATAGCCTACCATTTCCATACATCACTGGAAGATGATAGTATTGGTGTTATCAGACACCATACTGTGTCATCAAGGGCAAAAACCTAAGAGCTGTTATACTACTTTCAGCTCATCCAGCTTTTCACATAACACAGCTACATACTAACCCTCTGTGTCTCTGAAGGAAGGGCTCCTAAGTCCACCTTAGGAACCTGTATCTGGATTACTGAAGTTCAGCCCTCACTCTGCGTGGCATCTTTTCACTAAAGACAGGAGAATTTTTGCCTCTGGACCACAGATGCTGCCTTCCACGTAGGCGAGCAACTCCACAGACTAATGAGGCACAGCTTGATGGAAGCAGTGCTGGAGCGGCTCCACACTGAAATTGGGAGTCTTCCCCCTTTTCTTCTCAGAATCTATCAAGTGAGCACGTGGAGAACAAAAGAACACAGCAGGAACTTCCAGTCCAAGTCTGTTCTGAGTCACCAAGGTGAGCCAGGCTGGGAAAGGGCAATGCTGGGAAGCATCAAGCCAGTTCCCTTGAACAATGCAGTGTACCCACAACAAGAACAGGCTTTGTTTGAGGAGTCTCTGACCTAATCCCATATAATGCTAGAAAGCAGGAGATGGGATGCAGTCATGATTTCCAGGTACCCAGGAGTTGTTACATTGACTAAGAGAGGCTTCTGGACCAATTTGGAATTTATGGTGTGAACATCATGGGATTTGAAAACTACTGAAGTGTTTAAAAACTAAAAGATAAGGACTGCAAACTCCATCTGTGTCCTTTCCTCCATTAATTGGTGGTATACTTCAAGTCTACTTATCTGTTTGATGTGTCCTATGATTTTAAAGGAGCTGGAGGTACCCCAGTATCCTCTCTGTGTTCTGACCTTAAGTTAGCAGGGCCCTAGAACAGGGCCATCATCAAGACTGCACCAGGATCTGAGGTACAATTTTATTCTTTCTCTAAATGCCTGAGGTGAGAAATATGGAATTTTGTTCACTGTACAGGTCATGGGTTTCTCTGGTGGTTGCTTTCCAGTTCACTAGTCAGATATTGCATCTACCTTTTCTATGGCTATTCCATTTCAACTAAAGGACCACAATGACTGAGAATGGGGGCTTTGGAGAATAGGAACCCAGATTTAATTCTTGCTTCTGTCACTTCTGACCATGTGACTTTAAACTATTCCCTTCTATTTCTTGGTTTCCTTGGAGTTAAAACAGAGTAGTTGGATATGTGTCACAGAGCTGTTACAAGGCCTGAGTTTGAAAATACTCCTAAAGGGAGGATCCAAGATGGTGGACTAGAGGGAGGCTGCATTCCTTGTTGCTCAATAACTCAGGATTCAAACAGAGGAAATCTGTTTCTCCGGGAAGCAGTCTTTACTCCTCATTGATCCCCTGCTGTTTACTACATCTGTCTACCTCGATCAACCGCAGTCTACCAGTGTAGCAACTACATTTGAGTGCAGATTGCTCACTGACCACCGCCTATCAACCATCACTTGCCTGTTTGCCTGCCTCTGGCCTGCCCATCACCTGTCTTTCACCTACCCATTGCCCACCAACCAAGGTTCATCTGCCGATCATCCGCCAGTATTCTGCAGAGCCTGCAGACCGTCAGTGGATTGCCAGCTTCCTGTTGTTGCCTGGAAGTTCACCATTACAGTACCTGCAGGTTTGGTTACACGTGGCTGCTGCCATTTTGGGGAAAAAAAAGCCAGGAGCTGCAGGACTGCCAGCCTGACTTACAGCACCCTGCATCCAGGACCCCCGACTTGACTGACAGCACACCACCTCCAGGAGACCAGCCTGACCAACTGCACCCCACACAGACTCAGTGCCCAGGCCCTGTGTTGCATCTTCCCATTTGTCAACACGTTTGGAAGTCAATGCAGCCATCTTGGATTATCTGTGAAGGGGAAACTGTCATTAGGTGGGGCAAATCCCATCCTGAGATGCCTGCTGGAGACTGGAAGCTCATTGTCAGGTACCTCTCATGCCTCAGGCTACTAAAGACTGGGAGGTTTGAATAGTATATGACTGTTATAGTGTAGATGTTTTTTTTCTTTGTGAAAAATTTTAAATTTTTATTTCTTTATTTTTCTTGCTATTTTCCTTTTGTTTACCTGTTTCCTCAAAGTCTCTTTCTCCCTTTTCTCATGCTAACAACCACCTTCCTTTGACTATACTTTCACTCTTCCTATGATCTAGAACTTCTTCATACTCTTTTCTTACACTGTTAACAGTTACATCCTATTACCCCTCCCCATCCTCTTTGTCCTCCATTAGAAACTGCAGTCCTTATTGCAAATCTGTTTGTTATACTATAGATAATAATTGAACTCATCCTCTCTGTTTATTATGACAAAATTGTAACAATATTGTAACAAAAAGGTTACTGAAACTATAGTTTTCATAGGGGCTATGTGGCTTAGGGTTGCATATTGTCTGTACTGGGTGTTGCTAATATTGATCCCCCCCTTAAAGAAGAGGTTTTGGAAAACTATAGGGTCACTATAAGCCTATAAGGCAGAAACTATAATACCCTAGATCTGCATTGCTAGAGGGGAAGATACATGAACAACATGAAAAAACAAGGGAGGAAAGTGTTCCAAACAAACCAAGATTCTACACTAATAGAATCCAATGACAGCATGGTAGAAGAAATATCAGGAAAGGAGTTCAGAATATACATGATTAAAATGATTCACAAAGTGAAGGATGAGATAAGAGAGCAAACGCAGGCAATGATTGATCACTCCAATAAGCAGCTGAACGAGCAACTACAGGAAACAAAAGATCATCTCAACAAAGAGAAAGAGATTCTGAAAAAGAACCAAACAGAAATCCTTGAAATGAAGGAAACAATAAACCAAATTAAAACTCAATGGAAAGTATCACTAACAGACTAGATCACTTGGAAGACAACCTCAGACAATGAAGACAAAATATTGAATCTTGAAAATGAAGTTGCTCAAACAGAGAAGATGGTAAGAAATCATGAACAGAACCTAAAGAACTATGGAATATCATGAAAAGACCAAATTTAAGAATTATCAGGATTGAGGAAGGCACAGAGATACAAACCAAAGGAATGAACAACCTATTCAATGAAATAATATCAGAAAATTTCCTAAACCTGAAGAATGAAATGGAAACTCAACTGCAGGAGGCTTACAGAACACCAAATGCACAAAATTACAGCAGATCCACACCAAGACACATTATAATGAAAATGCCTAATGTACAAAATAAAGATAGGATTTTAAAGGCTGTGAGAGAAAAGAAAAAGATTACACATAGGGGGAAACCAATACGGATATCAGCAGATTTCTCAGCCCAGATCCTAAAAATCCAGATCCTAAAAGATAGAACAATATATTTCAAGCTCTGAAAGAACATGACTGCCAACCAAGGATCCTATATTCAGCAAAGCTAACCTTCAGATTTGAAGATGAAATAAAATCCTTCCATGACAAACAAAAGTTAAAGGAATTTACACATAGAAAGTCTGTGCTACAGACATTCTCAGCAAGATATTCCATGAGGAAGAAATGAACAACAACAATGTAAGTCATCAAAGGGAGGAACTATTCTAAAGGAAAAGCCAATTAAAGGAGAAACCAAGTCAAGTTAAAAACCAAATCTAAACCAAAATGACTGGGAATACAAATCACATCTCAATAATAACCCTGAATGGTAACAGCCTAAACTTGACAATCAAAAGACACAGACTGGCAGACTGAATTAAAAAGAAAGACCCAACAATATGTTGCCTTCAAGAGACTCATCTCATAGAAAAACATGCCCACAGACTAAAGGTGAAAGGATGGGAAAAAACCTATCATGCACATGGCTTTAGTAAAAAAGCAGGGGTTTCCATCCTTATATCAGATAAAGTGGACTTCAAGCTGAAGTTAGTGAGAAGGGATAATGAAGGACATTTCATACTGCTTGAGGGAACCATAAATCAAGAAGACATAACGATCATAAATATTTAAGCCCCAAACAATGGCCCATCCATGTACAAATCCTTCTCAATTCCAGGAATCGAATAGACCACAACACAATAATTCTGGGTGACTTTAATACACCACTGTCACCACTGGACAGATCTACCAAACAAAAACTAAACAAAGAAACCATAGAACTCAATAACACAATGAATAACTTAGACTTAACAGACACATATAGAATATTCCATCCATCAATGAGTGAATACACTTTCTTCTCAGCAGCACATGATTCCTTCTCTAAAATAGACTATATGTTATGCCACAAAGCAGCCCTTAGTAAATGCAAAAAATAGAGAATACTACCTTTATTCTATTGAATCACAATGGAATGAAATTAGAAATCAACGACAAAATAAACAGAAACTACTCCAACACCTAGAGATTAAATAATATGCTATTGAATGAAGCATGGATAACAGAAAACATCAGGGAGGAGATAAAAACATTCTTAGAGGTAAATGAGAATGATGATACAACATACCAAAATCTCTGGAACACTATGAAAGCAGTACTAAGAGGAAAATTCATTGCACTGAGTGCATTCAAGAAAAGAATAAAAAGTCAACAACTCAATGACCTAACTTTACATCTCAAAGTCCTAGAAAAAGAAGAACAGGACAACACCAAAAATAGTAGAAGACAGGAAATAATTAAAATCAGAGCTGAAATCAATGAAATTGAAACAAAAGAAATAATTCAAAAAATTGACAAAACAAAAAGTTTGTTCTTTGAAAAAGTAAACAAAATAGATAAACCCTTAGCCACACTAATGAAGGGAAGGAGAGAGAAAACTCAAATTACTAAAATTCATGATGAAAAAGGAAATTTCACAACAGACACCATTGAAATACAAAACATAATTAGAAGCTACTTAGAAAACCTCTATACTCCAATAAAATAGAAAATCTTGAAGACATTGACAAATTTCTAGAGATATATGGTCCTCTCAAACTGAACCAGGAGGACATACACAATTTAAACAGATTAATTTCAAGCAATGAAATAGAAGAAGCCATCAAAAGCCTACCAACCAAGAAAAGCCCGGGACCAGATGGATTCTCAGTTGAGTTCTACAAGACCTTCAAAGAAGAACTTATACCAAAACTCCTGAAAGTATTTCCTGAAATAGAAAAGGAGGAAACCCTTCCAAACTCATTCTATGAAGCTAGTGTCACTCTGTTACCAAAACAAGACAAAGACACATCTAGAAAAGAAAACTTTAGGCCAATATCCCTGATGAATATAGATGCTAAAATCCTTAATAAAATTCCGTCAAATTGCTTAGAAAAACATATTAAGAAGATAGTGCACCCTGATCAAGTGGGGTTTATCCCAGGGTCACAAGGTTGGTTCAATATCCAGAAATCAATAAGTGTAATTCATCACATCAATAGACTTAAGGTTAAGAATCCATGATTATTTCGATAGATGCTGAGAAAGCATTTGACAAAATACAACACCCCTTCATGCTCAAAACACTAGAAAAAATAGGGATGGGAGGAACATACTTCAACAATGTAAAGGTTATTTATTCTAAGCCCACTGCCAACATCATTCTTAATGGAGAAAAACTGAAAGCATTCCCTTTAAAAACTGGAACAAGACAGAGATGCCCAATTCTATTCAACATTGTGCTGGAAATGCTAGCCAGAGCAATTAGACAGACCACAGTAATTAAAGGTATATGAATAGGAAAAGAAGAACTCAAGCTGTCACTATTTGCTGATGACATGATGCTATATTTAGAGGATCCAAAATACACCACCAGGAAACTTTTAGATCTAATTAATGAATTCTGCAAAATAGCAGGATATAAAGCAAACACACATAAATCATATGCATTTATCTACATAAGCAATGAATCATCTGAAAGTGAAATGAGGAAAACAACTCCATTCACAATAGCCTCAAATAAAATAAAATACTTGGGAATCAATCTAACAAAAGAGGTGGAAAATCTCTACAATGAAAACTACAGAATATTAAAGAAATTGAGTAAGACCTTAGAAGAAAGAAAGATCTTCCATGTTCTTTGATAGGCAGAATTAATATCATCAAAATGGCCACACTTCCAAAGGTGCTAAACAAATTCAATGCAATTCCAATAAAAATTCCAATGACATTCCTCGTAGAAATAGAAAAAGCAATCATGAAATTCACATGGAAGAACAAAAGACCCAGAATGGCAAAAACAATCCTGGACAGGAAGAATAATGCAGGAGTTATCACAATACCAGACCTTAAACTCTACTATAGAGCACTAGTTACAAAAACAGAATGGTATTGGCACCAAAATAGACAGGCAGACCAATGGTACAGAATAGAAGACACAGAGACAAACCCACATAAGTACAGGTATCTCATACTAGACAAAGGGGGCAAAAAGATACAATGGAGAAAAGATAGCCTCTTCAACAATGGTGCTGGCAAAACTGGAAATCCATAGGCAATAAAATGAAATTAAATCCTTATCTCTCACCCTATACAAAAACTCAACTCAAAATGGATCAAGGATCTAGGAATTAGACCTGAGACTCTTTGCCAAATAGAAGAAATAGTAGGCCCAAATCTTCTTCATATTGGCTTAGGACCAGACTTTCTCAACATGACCACCAGAGCGTAAGAAATAAAAGGAAGAATAATAAGTGGGATGGATTCAAACTAAAAAGCTTTTTCTCAGTGAAAGAAACAATAATGTGAAAAGAGAGCCTACAGAGTGGGAAAAAATCTTTTCCACACACACTTCAGACAGAGCACTGATCTCCAAAATTTATGAAGAACTTACAAAACTTTACACCAAAAATGCAAAGAACCCAATCAATAAATGGGCTAAGGAACTGGGCAGACACTTCACAGTGTTGATCACAAGTGATCAACAAATATATGAAAAAGTGCTCATCTTCTCTAGTAATTAGAGAAATGCAAATTAAAACCAACCTAAGATTTTATCTAACTCCAATTAGAATGGCTATTATCAGGAATACACGCAATAATAAGTGTTGGTGTGGATGTGGCGAAAAAGGCACACTCGTACATTGCTGGTGGAATTGCAAATTGGTGCAGCCACTCTGGAAAGCAGTATGGAGATTCCTCAAAAAACTTGGAATGGAACCACCATTTGACCCAGCTATCCCACTCCTCGGTTTATACCCAAAGGTCTTAAAATCAGCAAAGTATAGGGATGGAGCCACATCTATGTTCATAGCTGCTCAATTCACAATAGCTAGATTGTGGAACCAACCTAGATGCCCTTCAATTGAAGAATGGATAAAGAAACTGTGGTATATATACACAATGGAATATTACTCAGCCATAAAGAAGAAGAAAACTGGCATTTGCTGGTAAATAGGTGGAGTTGGAGAATATCATGCTAAGTGAAATAAGCCAAGCTCAAAAAACCAAAGGCTGAATGTTTTCTCTGATCAGTGGATGCTGATACATAACGGCAGGGGCGGGGCGCGGGTGTTATGGGAGGGATAAGAAAACAATGGAGGAAGTATGGATGGTGTAGAGGAAAATGGGATGGGAGGGGTGGGGGAAGGAACAATAGTAGACTGAGACAGACAGTATTACCCTATGTATATGTAAGATTATATGAATCGTGTGAATCTACATTGTGAAAAAAAGATATATTCCCTGTTGTATAATTATATCAAAATGGGTTCTACCGTCATGTATAATTAAAAAGAGCCTATACGGTGAGACGCTTCGCTGATTTGAACAGTTCTTCCCATTATGAGACAGATACTTAACACTTAATACATATTGGCTGCTGCCACTGTCGTCGTCGTCGTCGTCATCATCATCATCATCATCATCATCATCAGATAAGTAATAAGTAATACAAATGACAAGACTATTTTAAGAAGTCTATTTGTGTTCATTCATATATGTATTATTAGTAACTAAGATTACCCAAGGTAAATCTTGCTTTAATGTTTTTGGTGATTATTTGTTTGATAAACTTGTTGGAAAAATGGATGGGCTCTGTAAAAAGATGTGTTCTGGTGTCATACATAACATATACAATCACATAGTGTCCCACAGTAGAGGAAGGCAGAAGAGATCTTATCACAGAAGATTTAAATCCAGAGAAGAGAAATTTCATGAAGTAGACAGGGGAAGCAAGATTTGGCATTGTGGGATAGGCATATAATCAGTGGTGGAGGGCTGACCTAACAAACATAGCATGTGCCAGGTCCTGGGGTCAGTCCCCAGCAAAACACACACACACACACACACACACACACACACACACACACACAAATCTTATGATTTGCCTCAGTAATGAGATGAAGCAAGTCAAAGTCAGTCAAGCCTCTTTGTGGAGCTGGGGTGAGAGACCTCTCTATGGGCAGAACAACATGAGCACCTGCTGTTTCACTGTTTAATATAATAGAGCAAACATTTATCAAGGGTTAGGAATGGAAGAACCAAAGATGATTAAGCCATGGGTTGTCCTCAAATATTTCTAGTCAACTGAGAGGAACCAACTCTAGTCTGCAGAGAAAGGTGCCAGAAACAGGGCACTCAGAATGTAATTTGAGATCCATAACAAGTACTTCATTCAACTGAGAGGAACAGCAGCCCTAAGTTTTAGGCAGCATGTACCAAATTTATTTTCTTTCTTTTAATCAAACACATAAAACTGAAACTGCACAATGTTGGAGCCTGCATGTGGGAGCTCTGGGGATTTGACTTGAAGCACTGTGAGCCTTTAGAATGCTGGACACATTCGTGTTCAGTTTGTGGATTATCTGTGCCATTGTCGCTGTTACTAGTAAGACAAAAAACTGAGCACTGTGGAAGCCATTGGCTTAACAGTACCTATCTTTCACTCTCTAGGGTTGAAATATAATGCAGCAGAACGTAATTGTTTTCTTCACTTAAGATTGCAATAATCAGGGCATCATCACCATGATCTGAGCACATGTTCTGACTGGTTCCAGGTTGATGGCCATCCAGCCTACCTCTGGGGTACGATGCTAACAATGTAGGAGGTGTTTTTCCAAGGCAGTTTTATTTTCTCACTGTCACCACTGTCAGCAGCAATACTACAAGACTTTAGGTGGCATGACTCAAAAGCAGCTCTGTTCATTCCCATGGCCTTGGGTAAACAGGTATCAATTGGATAAATATTCTCTTACTGTCAGCTGAACATAACTCTCCTAGCCAAGCCAGGCCTATCAGTCCATTGAGAAAATACTTGATGACAAGCCCTGTGTTCAATGACCATGAAATGGTCCAGTACTCTGAGGCTGACCACTGATTATGTCAGACACAGGAGAGCCAAGAGTTCAAAACCTGTCCAGGTATCTTCTGCCCACAAATACTTAGACATTTTTTACTGTGATAAAATAAATGTGATGTACACTTGTAATCCCAGTTGCTCAGGAGGCTGAGGCAGGCTTAGTTTAGTGAGTACCTAAGCAACTTGGTAAGACCCTGTTAAAAAATTTCAGAAAAGGCTGGAGATGTGGCTCACTGGTTAAGAACCCGTAGGGTCAATCTCTGGTACAAAATTATATACACACAATGTAAAATTTACTATTTCAACCATTTTAAGTATAAAATGCAGTGGCACTAAGTACATTCAAATAATTGTAGTACCATTACCACCTTCTTTATATTTTCCACTCTATGTAATGCCAACAACTACAGTAATAACAACCAAGTGTCTTAGCAGGCCTTTTCTGATCATCAGCTTATTAAATCCCCTCAACAACTATAATGAGTAGGTGGCATTACTATATTTTAAAGATTCTAAAATTGGGTTGCCCAAGGAAGTTGGGAAGTATTGCAGTTAAGCCTGGAACTATACTACTTCTACATGCTGCTAATGGGGGTTTATGTTAGAATTTGAAATTTGGGATGCCAGGAATACATCTTCCTGTGCAAATACAGCAATTCCCTCTTCATCATCTACGTGATTATAATGCAAATTCTTTCAATTACAATTACTGATAACTTCCACCGCCTCAGATACTTAGAAGAGTGCTGGTGAAAGTAAGTTTTCCTTCTTGGCTCCCTTTTTCTCTTCCTCACTGTTTATAACTAGCACAGTGAGAAAATTATTTGGAAAGAAGTTTCAAGGATGTAAAAGATGAAAAACAACACAGTAATAAGAGATGGAAGGGGAGAGAAGACGTTATTGTCTCTTCCATTTCATTAAATGTCAGTGCAACACCTACAGGTACTAGGTCTTCAAATTTAATGGAAGGGAGAAGCTTCAAAGGTTGCCATTGGTTGGCTTTTCAAATGCTGGGAATAAGCATAAAGTAGGCTACGTAAATGATGTACTATCTGCACACAATTCCAAAGCCTACTGATACAGCCCAATACTGATTTAGGATTTAAGCCATATATATGAAAGTTACATATAAAAAAATCTATAAGCATAATGTCCTTCCTCCTTGTTTATATCCTCACTCCAGTACTTGGGAAATCATTAAGGGATTATCTTCTACAATCAAGAAATCTTGAGCTTAACAACTCACCATGTTGTTGGAGCTTCATCATCTTCCATCTCATGTTCTTCTACATATATTCCTTCTCTATCCTCAGTGTGCTAAATTTAAAAAAATGGACAGTCTATCATGAAGTAGTTATCAGGCAGAAGATAAATGCTAGAATAATCAGTCATGTACATACTGACAGAAAACCGTTCTTAGAGAATTCTGATTACAGTAACATCCAGACATATAATCTTTAAGACAACAGAAATTCTATGACAGGAATCCAAAAACTAAAGAGCACTATAATAAAGACATAACACAGGCATGAAGATATAGTGAAAAGATTTAAGCCAGTTTTTTTCTCTATAGGTCAACAGATTCTCTGGAAAAAAAAGTGGTTTATGGCTAAACGTTTTGAAAATACATGCAATGACAAAAACAATTCAAGAGGGAAATAGGCACACTGCAATGAAGAAGCAATTCTTAGAAGAAAAATAAATTCCAACCAATATTCAGTACATTCTTCAACTCTAATAATAATCAAATAAATGTAAACAAATACAGTGAAGACATTTTTTTTCAGATTTCTGTATAAAGTAAGCAAAGATTTTGAAAAATTGAATATTCCCAGTATTGGTGTGGTTAGGAAAATAGGAAGGCATTTTCCACTTACCACTGATGGTAGGATAAAATTGATATGATCTTTTTGAGAAGTAACTGAGCAATATCTATAAAATTTGAAATATGTGAATATTTTACTTATTTATTTTTTTATGTGGTGCTGAGGATCAAACCAGGGCCCCCATGTGCTAGGCAAGGACTCTACCATTTGGCCACAACCCCAGCCTGAAATGTGTATATATTTTGACCCAGCAATTTTACTTACTGAAGGAGACACCTGCACAATTTAAGCAATGATATATACAATTCTATTCACTGTAATGCTGTTCAAAGATTTTACAATATTTGAAATTACCGAAATATATAATGATGAAGGATTATGATATATCCTTTTAAAGACTTCCCATAAGCCATTTAAATAAATGTACTGATGCAGAAATACAACAACGTAAGAAAATGAATTTAAGAGCAGTATGTCTTATATAAACTAATTTGGAAAAAACCACATAAGTTTGTAAACACATACAAGAAAATCCCATAAGGTTAGGAGGAGAATATTATGAATGGTTATAGAACTAATATGTATTCTGTGTAAAAAAATTCAAATAATATTTAGAACAGAAAGTATAGCTACTCCATAATCTACCTTAGATTACTACTATTAAAAATAGCTACAGTATAAATCTAACTACAATAGAAAAATAGATATTCCATAATCTACCTTAAATTACAGATTAGCTATACTTTCTATTTTAAATATTGTTTGAATATTTAACACAAATACATATTATTTCTGTGAATTAGAAAAAAAGATTTTTAAATTTTTGATAATTTAGAGGCTCACTCATGTGAATTATTTGAACAACAAACTTACAGCAATGTTCTGTGAGGTTTTATGTCAGTCTCATGTTCTGACCCAGGGTGCTTTCTTGCTCATTGGTATTGAAAGCTGTGATATTTTCCAGATTAAACAGACTCTGCAAGTTAAGACCTATTAAAAAGATTTTCAAAGAAAATCCAGTGAAAACTAATTTCATGTAAGAATATAACTCATGTCAAATAAGGAAAACATATAAAATGCTAAATCTATAATTAAACAAAAGATCAAGTCAAAAATAAAACCACGCTTGATTTTCACATACATAGTTTGTAAAATGCTCCCTTTTTTTGATACAGTGTCTCACTATGGCACCCAGGCTAGTCCTGAACTTCTGAACCCAAGTGATCCTCCCACCTCAGTCTGGAATGTACTACCATATCTGTCTAAAATTCACATCTTAAAAGATTTGCTGTAGGATTTGCAGGGAATTTGGTAAGAAAGTAAAGTGGATATTTAATTGGAAATCCAAAAAGAGACACTGAGAAAGAGGTGTACACAATATCAGAAGCAACACT
>JAJEJO010054000.1:0-20843 GCA_020662805.1 Glaucomys volans
CCCATCTAACCCTAGCTACTTTAAGGCCCTCTCTCTAAATACATTCATGTTTTGGGTTAGACTTTTGACATTTAAATCTGGAAGGTGGGGGACACACAATTCAATCCACAGTACCTTTAAACTGTATGCCTAAGAATGATCAAGATGGTAAATTTTATGTTATGTGTATTTTACCACAATGTTTAAAAAATGCTTGTTTTTCAAAGGACACTATCAAGTAAGTGAATAGATAACCCATAGGATGGGATGACATTTGTGCATCAGATATCTGAGAAGGGTCTAATATCCAGAGAATACAAAGAATTCTTAAAACTCAACAATAAAAAAGACACATAACTCAATTTAAAAATAGGCAAAAGATGTAAATAGACATTTCTCCAAAGAAGATACACAATTGGCAGATAGGCACATGAAGAGATGCTCAACATCATTAATCAACAGGGAAATGTAGATCTGAACATGAAAAACCACTTCTTACCCACTTTGATGGCTATTATCAAAAAGACAATAGAGAAGCATTAGCAAGAACGTGGGGAAATTGGAACCTATATTACTAATGGGAATGTAAAATGGTACAGTCATTTTGGAAACATCTTGGCACTTCTTAAAACATAAAAATATGATTTGACCCAGCAGTGCCAGTTCTAGTTATAGATCCAAGAGAATTGAGGACATGTCCCTATAAAAACTTGTACACAAATGTTCTTAGCAGCAATTTTCATAAGCACCATAAAAGTGGAAATAACCTAATGCCTGGTGAACAGATAGATAAAACATGGTAGCATGTCCATACAATGGCAAACTATTCATCCATAAAAAGGAATTGCAGTACTGACATAGGCTCCAGCATGGATGAACCTTGAAAATATACCATGTGAACGAAGCCACACACAAAGGCCACATCGTATGATTCCACCAACAAATCCATTGAGACAGAAAATAAATTTGCATTTGCCAGGGGCTGGGGCCAGGGGAAATAGAGGATGATTACTGTTAGGTCGGTTTCTTTTGGGGATGGTGAGAATGTTTTGAAATTAGGAAGTAGTGATGGTTGCATAACTTTGTGAGTACACTAAAAAACAATGCATTAATTGTACTCTTTAACGTGATGGATTTTATCATATGCAAATTTATTTCAATTCATAAAAAAAAAATAAACCTATTTAAACTCAGCAGTGTTGGGGATCTACCCGAGTGTCTCATGCATGCCAGGCAAGTAAGTGCTCTATCATGGAGCCACATTCCTAGCCCAAACCCAGTACTGTTTAAATAAAAACAAACTCTTTTTATCTCAGAGGACCCATGAACATCCAGAAAACAGTTAAAAATGGAGATACTTCCCATTTTACAGATAGGGAAAGGAGAAGGAAATTGACATCTGTGTCTTGATTTTGGTTAGTAACTCATAATGGAATGAAATCAAAGAAGAAATTTTTAAATTCTTAGACTCAAATGAGGACAGTGATACAACATACCAGAACACTAGGAAGTCCATCTTAAGAGGAAAGTTTGTAGCTCTGAGCACCTACATAAGAAAGTCAGGACAGACAATGACTTCTCAATAGGACCCCCAAAGCTCAGAAAATAATGCCAAGAGTTAATAAAAGGAATGGCATCAAATTAAAAAGCTTCTGCACAGCAAAGGAAGCAATTAGGAATGTGAAGAGAGAAGCTACAGAGGGAGAAAATCTGTGCTAGCTACTCTTCTAATATCCACGATATATAAAGAACTCTAAAAACACCAAGAAAACAAATAACCCAATTAATAACTGGGTAAATGAACTAAAAGACACCTCTCAAAAGAAGAAATACAAGCATATATTATGGAATGGTCCCCAAGGATAGGTTGTATGGCTTGATGCTCACAACTACCCTGTGAGGAAGTCATTATTATCTCCATTTCACAGCTCCAGAAAGTAGGTTGGAGGAGGAATGGTTAGTGAGCACTTAACACCCTGCTGCTAATAGGGAGTGGGAGAGGAAGTGTAACCAGGTCCCCTGACTGCAAGACTTGCTCCCTCCCCAAGGCCCCCCACCACCTCTACATTCCACTCATGAAGTTTCCCTACCGAGGCCGTTTCTGCCACATATATATGCCTATATGTATATATAGGTAGCTTTATTGAGGGATAACGAAATTCAAACAAGTTTTCAACAAATGTATACAAGTGGTTTAACTACCACCATAATCATAATTAAAACCATTTATATCTTCCCCCAAAGTTCCAGCCGATCCCCCACTTCCTGGTTCCTGGCACCCTCCTCCTTGCTTTTTTTGACACAGGTGTTAATGACACATGACACTGAGCCCACGCCCAGCTGAGGAAGGGCTGCTGGGGAAGCTTGGAGCGAGCTCCGAGACACCAGCAGTCAGAATCAGGGCACCTCCAATTCCATGCCCTACTCATGGAAGATGGCAGACAGTGACTTGTCTTCCACTTCACCCCTCCTGGCTCTCCCACCCCTTTTCTGGCTTTGTTTTCTTGGGTCCTTGACACCATCTACCCTGCTGCCTCTTTTCTTCGTAGTCAGTTCTGTGAGAGTGATTAGTGATTGGGAGCTACTTCTTTCCCTGCTCAACTCCCGGCCCTTAACACAGTATCTGCCATGTTGGTGCTACTGACTGCGGGCACGAGTGGACCAACCTGTCCTTTACCTCTTCTGTAAAACCTGGTGCAGGTTGAATTGAATTCAAAGGTCTCTAAGGCCTGGCTCTGCACTCTGATCTTCTTCTCACTCTTAATGTACAGTGGGGTCATCTGGGAGAGAAGAGGCTGAGGAGGGAGGCTATAGTAGTTGTCACTGCTTAGATATGACTTTGGTCTGATAACAGATGTGTACCCAGAGAGTCTCTCTGTTCAAAGGTGAGCAGGGAAGGTGCTGTTTGCACAATCTCTTTGACTGGGGACCCCTGCCCAGGGCTCAGCTGCACTTGAGTGGCCCTGGCTGCTACCATCCAGGTGTTGGTCCTGCCTGTTGCAGAAGCCCAGCAGGCCTCACATAGAGAGAAAGGGTGTGGGGAGCTAGGTTGGCTCCGGGACAGAAAATAAGTATGTGTAAATGTATGCAGATGTATGCAAATCTCTGCAGCTCTGCAGTCTGCCAAGCTGGCTCTCTGAGTAGGAGCCCCACAGCCCAGCCTGGGCTCCACCCTGTGTGCGACATCTCCTTCTGGCCCCTTGAATCTTTTTCCCCCGCTTCTCCCTCCTAGGAGCATCTGCTTCTTCTCAGTGGCATTCTCCTCTCAACCCCACAGGGGTCTGAGAAGGTGAGAAAGCTGAGTCACCAGGGCAGGGGAGGCAAGGGACATGGCCTCCAACAGAGAATGATAGCAACCAAAAGTGACAAGAGGGCCACCCCACACCTAGCTCTTGGTTGCAGGCCCTGCTTTGACCCCAGATGTCAAAATTGCTACCTTTCAGAAGGGGCACCACTGCCCAGCATCTGGAACAATCGAAGGCAGTATCTTTGATGAGCAGGGCCCTGTGCAGGCTAAGCCTTGGAAAGGCAGTCTGAGATGGGGCCTCCTCTCCCTCCCCTCTGATGAACCTCTCCCTCACCTCTCTCCCAGAAGCAGGGCTCCTGAGGAGCTGACGCCGCCCTGCCAGGATGGGATGGACCAGCTCTCCTGTCTTGGCCTGGGTCTCACTGTTCTCCCAGCTGTCTGCCTCTGCTCTCTGCCTCAGCCCCACACACATCCTCCCGCCTGCCATCAGCAAATCTTTCTGGAACCAACAATAGCAAACACAATCCTCAACCAGAGTTAGAGGGAAAGACACATAGTCCCTGCCTGAGAAAGCTCACAGTGCACTGCAAAGTGGGTGGGGGTCAGGGGACAAAGGCCTGGAGAACAAGCAGCACTTCATCACCTGGAGACCCACACTGGAGTCTGACAGCTCTTAGCTCTACCCTTCATTTTATTGGTTAAATAGACCCAGACAGTGCAAGCAATTTTCCTAGAGCCACACAGCCAGGTGGTATTATTGTGACTCTACCAGGGTCTCCTGGGTTCCAGGTGGTGCTTTGTCAACCATTCCTTGCTGACTTATGCTATGGAATGGGAATGAGAGGGGAAGTCAGGCATCAAAGGATGAGTGACCTCACTTAGAGCTTCCTGGAGGAGGTGCTCTTAGGATTGTTCTCTAATGGCTGAACACAGAGAGTGGCCAATGTCGAGATGACCAGTTGTACCCTGCAAAGAATGTAAGGAAAGCACAGGTTTTGTGGTCCCAGTAGCAAAATGGAAGCACCTTGCAGGAAGGGACAGGAGGTCCCATCACCATTGGGACCAGGACCCACCCCTTACCTCCCAGCTCAGATTACCGGTCAGACCAGGAGCAAGTTCAGGAAATCAGAATATGGTTGGTGGTTCCCTCCTGTCACTCTCAGATGCTGCCAACCTCAGTTTGGGGCCATGTCTCCTCCTGGTCACATTTTCTTATTCCCTCTTCTTGATTTTAGGGGCCTCGGTGGACATTGTCTAACCTGCACAAGGTCCCCATCATCAAAGACCTCTCCAAGGCCTGCCTTGAATGACCCCAGGAACTGAGCTGTGTTGCCCATCTGAAAGGTGGAAATGTATAAACATCTGGAGCTGAGTGGGGACAGCCACCCAGAGGCTGGAGTGTGGGGCGGGGAAAGGGCTATCCAATCAGAGCTGTGCTTCTCTGGCTTTATGAGGCCTTAGATGATGGATGCCTTTCCCTGCCCCCACCTGACTCCAGCAGTCACCCTCATTCATCCTTCAGCCCCAGGAGCCTGTCAGCAGGTGTGGGGCGGGGGGCACTTTGGTCCTCAGGTCTCAATCCATTCCAGACCAGAGACAACTTCCTCTCCCCTAGGGGAGGCTAATGCAGACCCATAAATTAAGACATCTGCTCTCCCTCCAAGCCCCGGAACCTGGGGCTCTGTAATACCCACCCCTGTTTTCTTTGGCCCTATTTAACTTTCCTCCAATTAGTCAGGCCCTGGGGCAGTGGCTAGACGACAGATGAGTCAGAGGATTGCAGAACCAAATCCAGAACCGAGTTTCCGAGTGTCAACCACCTTTCCCTGCTGGCCCTGTTCTCTGCTCATTCCTCCTTTTCTAGCATTCTCTGAGCTCCTGTGTGCTGGGCCTGCACCAAATTTGCAGTCATCTGCATGTTTCTTTGTCATTATTGCTACTGATACCACTGGGAAGGGGGCAGTTTAGCGTGTGTGAGTTCATATTCTGTCTCCCCCTAACAGATCAGGGCTCCCCAGTGGTCTCGGTGCAGGCTCCTCCCCAGCTCTGAGCCATTCCCTCCTCCTAGACTGTCCTGTCTACCTCTGCTTCAGCTGCCTGGATGGGCCTGGGACCCCAAAAGTCTCACCGGGATGGGATGGTGACCTGTTCAGAGTAGGTGTTAAGACTCTGACCTCAGCCCGGCACAGTGATGCCTGTAATCCCAGCAGCTCAGGAGGCTGAGTTCAAAGCCAGCCTCAGCAAAAGTGAGGCACTAAGCAACTCAGTGAAAACCTGTCTCTAAATAAAATACAAAATAGGGCTGGGGATGTGACTCAGTGACTAAGTGCCCCTGAGTTCAATTCTTGGTACCAAAAAAAAAAAAAAATAAATAAATAAATAAAAAAAGACAGTGACTTCAGGTGCTGAGGGTCAGGGCAGAGGGAAGATCATCACTGCTCTGGGTACAGGCCTAGTGCACCAAGCTGTCCTGAGAGCAGCTCCTGCCAAAAGTGGAAAGTCAAGGAGTCTGACTGTAGGGGAGGAAGCATTGCTGCCCATCCCCATCTGTGGCTCAAAAGGCCATTCTGGGCCCAGGTGGCTCTTAGCCCTGTGCTGGAGAAGTACCTCATGTAAGCACAGACTCATTTCTGCCTCCTTGGCTCACTGCAGAGCCGCCCAATTATGGTAGGTTTGGAGTCTCAGGATGACACAGGAGAAAGCAGAGGAGGAGATGAGGCTAGAGTGCAAGGCTTATAGAAGGGTCCATAGGAGGCTACAGGGAGCGGGCATGAGGAACCAGCTTGTAGAGAGGGCTGTGAGGCACCCAGGCCCAGTACCCAGAGCCCACATGGAGTCCTCAGATGCAGACCCGGAGGTGGGCGCTGTCCCCTGAGAAGAAGTGGCTTCTCTCTACTTGGGTGTGGAGTAAGGCAAGGTGGGTGAGAGGCAGTAGGGAGGAGAGCTGGCCCTTTCTTTGGCAAGCCTTGCTTGGGCAGAGCCCTGGGACAAAGCAGTGGGAAGGGAAGGCAGCTAGGCCTCCACCCTGGAACTGGCGGTCTGGGAGCTGTCCAGCACAGGAACCTGCTGAAACCAGCAGGGTCCCAGCCTAAAGGAAACCCAGGGGAAGAGCTGGGGCCCTTCTGCAGCTCACTCCCTCCTCTCCGCTTCAAGGATTGTGAGACTGATCTAGAGGATCAGGCCTGGGAAAGGGAACACTGAGCAGAGAATATGTGAATCTTCTGAATGGGACAGTCCATGGGTGGAGGGAAGAGAAGGACAGTGTTTAAGGCTAAGTAAGCATCGGTCAAAGGCAAGGTGCTTTGCACTTGTGCCAGGCACAGCCAGAAGACCCCCAAGGGAAGGGACATGCAAGCGTGCACTTGCTTCATGCCTCTAGTGCTAACTGCACAGTCAACAGTGGAATGGCCCACTGGGGTGTCCCTAGGCCCGCTATATGCCTGAGGACGGCTGTCCAAGCATGCCTCCAAGGCTGCCAGTCTGGGCTGGTCCTCAGGCACCCATCAGTGGTCCCCTCATCCCCAGTACTGATAGCCCATGCAATCTCATGCTCAGCTTGAGTGCCTGCCTCTGCTGCAAGGCCTGCTCATTTAAGCTGGATTTTTTTTTTGGGGGGGGGGTGCTTGCACAGGCTCTGGCACTGTGCTAGACACAAGGACATATAAGAGTCATTTAAGACATCTTGTCCTGACTCACACTCCAGATGAAACACTCTTTGTTTCTCTTCCCCTAACCAATGAACCTCTTCCATCGCACTGAAGCTCTCTCAGTAACGGCAGAGGTCCCACCAGCTCTCCCCGCTCCATTCTCTGGCTCAACTGTGGCCCCTTCTTCAAGGACTTCCTTGAAGCCCCTTCCCTCTCCCAAGTGCCAAGGGGTCATATCCATTCAGCAGGTCCTTCCTCTCCAGACTACATCAGGCTTTTGATGAATTTGGGGACAAGTTGGGGACTGAGAAGGAACAGGCTGGAGCAGCTGTACATACTGTCACACACGGAGGCTGGATCTGAGGGATTAAACTCAGGATTAGAGGCTGGCCCTTCAACATGGCCACTGTCTTCCAGCCAAGGGAAGGAGGAAGAAACTCCAGCCCACTGCTCTTTGGCAAAGTTGAAAATTGTGTCAGTCATCGCTTATGTGTCTCTGGCAACCAGGATGTCCTTCTCTTTCTCCTCCACTGAGCCACGTCCCTCCTGAACCAGCACTCTCTTTCTCTAGGACACTAACTGACTGGCTCCAGTTAGCCCCTTAGGGACTGCCTCAGCAATTTTGCACACCACCTGTGCCAGGCACGCCACTGGCAGTGGTTGGGAATGCGGGCTGTGCAGCCAGCAGCCTGTGCCTGACCCTGAGCCTTCCCTCTTCTCAGCAGCATGATGAAGGCAAGTGCCTTCACCTTGCTCTGCCTTGGTTTTCCCACCTATCCAATGAGAACAATAACACTGTCTGCCTGGTGGGGTTGTATGAAAATGGAATCAGGTGATACATGTGAAATGCTGGTAGCAGTGCCTGGCATGGGCGAACACCCCATGGATGGTACCTATTGTAATTATCTCTTTAAGCCCCTGGCTCCCTGTGGACACCATCTTTCCCATCAGGCTAGGAAATTGCCTCGAACACCTCTTCATGTATCTTCCAGCATCCAAAGAACTTCCTGATGACAGAGCCTGTCTTCTCTCCTTTGGGGTACCCTGACGCTAAAGTTAGCCCAGGTGAGCCCAGGGCTTTGGACATACAGAAGATGGAGCTTGTTCCTGGCTGAGTCCAGATGGAAGAAACTGAGGCAGCTCATGGTCTTGACTTTCCTCAGTTTTTATTTGATGGATCAGGCAAAAATTGACACTGTCATTCTTTGGCCCTGTTGCTGGCCCAGATTTAGTTTTTAGTTGTAAGATTCCTTTTTCCATCCTTCTCAGGTTACTTTATGTGGTCATCTATTCAACCATACTTATTTTTAAATTTTTTTATAGTTGTAGATGGACAGCATGCCTTTATTTTGTTTATTTATATATGGTGCTAAGGATGGAACCCAATGCCTCACACATGCCAGGCAAGCACTCTGCCACTGAGCAACAGCCCCAGCCCCACAACTGCACTTATTAAAAATAACTGCACTTATTTTTAATAAGTGCAGTTCTGGGGATTGAACCCAGAAATGCTCTACCTCTGGCCTACATCCCCAGCCATTTTTAAAATTTAGTTTGAGTCAGGGCTTCACTAAATTGCTGAGGCTGGCCTAAAACTTGCAATCCTCCAACCTTAGCCTCCCAAGTAGCTGGAATTACAGGCATGCACCACTGCACCTGACTCAGTCACATTTATTGAACATCTACTTGTATACATTCTTTTTTTTTTTTTTTTTTTTGAACCAGGGATTGAACTCAGGGACACTTGGCCACTGAGTCACATCCCCAGCCCTATTTTGTATTTTATTTAGAGACAGGGTCTCACTGAGTTGCTTAGGGCCTCGCTAAATTGCTGAGGCTGGCTTTGAACTCGCGATCCTCCTGACTCAGCCTCCCAAGTCGCTTGGATTACAGGCGTGCGCCACCACGCCCGGCTCATCTACTTGTATACAGACTGTGGGCAATATAGGCATAAAGAAAATACAGACCCTGCCCCAATGAAACTTCCAGCTCAGTTGGAAGATACAAAACAAGTGGGTTTTAGCAAAGAGTACACAAAGGGAACACTGGTCCAGCATAAGGGTGGAGGGAAATGATCACTGAGGAAGTGACCTCATTTTTGTTTTTGTTTTTTATGGTGCTGAGGATGAAACCCAGGGCCTCACTCATGCCAGACTCTAGCACTGAGCCATACCCAGTCCCAGGAGGTAACCTCATGATGAGAGGTTACAGAAAAGGAGGAGGATCAGTGAAGAAAGACGGGAGGGGTGTTCTAGGTGTCCTGCATTCCCACCCTCCCAAAGCACCCACATGTGTCAGGATTCACACACACCTGCCCCGTCAGACAGCTCCCCACGCTCTCCCTCCATCAGGAAGGCAGCTCAGCTGTCTCTACAGTGTTGAGTCGGGGCTCCCTGGTCAGGGCTCACTGTGCAAACCACAGACTATCAAGTAACCTCCTAACGTGCCCCCAGGGCCCTCTGGTTAATGCCTGAGGAGACCCTCGGCAAAGACCCTTTCCAAAGGCCCCGTAGCCCCTACTCCACTGGGCTGAGGTCCAAGCTGGGATGACCTGACAGCCAGGTCCAGCACGGGGGAGGGGGCAGATTTCCTCCCTCCCCCTCCAGGAAGCTTGCGCCCACACTCCACCCTCTTCCTGTTTCACAGGGACACTTTCCTGATCAGTTTCCTTGCCAGCCAGGCTTCATGTCCTTCTCTTGGCCTTGTGGCATCCTGGCTGAGTGAGATGAGGTGAGGCTGCCATCTCCCCTTGGAGCTGGGCCCGACTCCATTCCAGGGCCTCGAGAGAGCAGACTGAGGGGAGCAGGCCCTACCTGCCACTGCAAATCCACCTGCAGGCGCCTCGGTGCCCAGAGTCGCCCCTCATGTATTGATTAACTGGTCTGTGCCAGACTTTGGACCAGGAGCCACGTGTTCAAAGCCAATGTTCTCCAAGCAGGAGGTTTTGGACAGCAGCTCAGGGAACGTCAGGAGTGCGGCCCCAGCGCAGTGTACGTGAGGCTGTGGAGCTTGGGCGGCTCAGCTCCTCATGGAAGGTCAAGGAGATCTTCCTGGAAGGGATGACAGCCACGGGGAACGTGAAGGATGTGTAAACACTAATTTAAGAAGGTCTGAAGCCTCGTGGCATGTGAACAAGTGATAATCGTTCAGCAGAAGTTGAGGTAGAAAGGAGGCCGGAGATGCAGGGATTCAAGTGGTGGTGGGCGTTAGACTTGATTTTACTCTGGGAGGTTCATGATCATAACCACCAGTTGACCGGGTCCTTTCAAAATGGTGGTGTGAGTGGACTGGCCAGGTTGGGGCAGGGAGAACAAGATCCTGGTGAGAAAGAGGAAGGGCCTGAGTTAGAGCAGCAAGAACAGAAAGTGAAGGGTCCAGGGAGCTCTGTGACTGGGACTGTCTCTCACACTCTCTGAACTTCAAGTTCATCATCTATAAAATACCTTTGCCATTTTCTAGAAGGAGCTGAGATCAGGGAAATAAGAGCCATGGGTGAGGACAGGTACCATGCTGCCATTTTGTGATCTGTAAAGGTGGTTGCCTTTCAGCCTGGTTGGATTCTAGCCACCTGGAGTCTGATTCTTCAGTACAGGGACAGGGTAGGTGAGAGGACAGAGCTGTCCTGTTGGGCTGATCCAGAAGCTGGCCAAGCCCTATAGGGGTCATTATATCTTCCCCTGTCTTGGACAGATGACCATAACTGAGGAGGTGATAGAATTAGGAGAGATCAGCCTCTTCATTCAGAAACCATTTCTGGACATGTTAACTGGACCAGGGTTTTTGTTGGCTCCACTTAACATACAAAGAAGAGTAAGATCCCCTCTCTGCCTGCTGGCAGTCATATCCCCTGTCAGCCTCCCCACCTGGGCTCAGCTGGCCAGTATGTGGCCCCCAGGAAGCAGAATCCTACAGAAGACCCTCAACCCCCCAGAAGATCACAGACTCCTTGAATCACGTGATTCAGGGTCCCCCAGATCCTCCCCTTGTTATTTTCTCACGTCTCACCCCAATTTTTATGTTTGGAAGGAAACTTTCCTTTCCGAGGCCCTGTTTTTAGTGGGAATGGGGAACAAAGGCTTTGTATCTGTAAAGCCCATTAGCCAGCCTCCCCTTGACCTTCACTCTGGGATACAGTCACCCTCATCCATTAACCTCTCCCTGGCTGGCTCTCCCTCCACCCCCTGTTCCGGATGCAATTCCAGTTCCCTGTGCCCCTCGTAAACGACAGGGCACAAAATGAATGTGTTGAGAGTTTCCTGAGCTCCTGAGCCGTGCTTGGTAGAGCAGGATAGATTCCCTGGCACTCTGTGTTCATGGCAGCCAGCCAACCAAACCCAGGACCCGGGGCCCACTCCCATGCTCAAGTCCCAGAGCTTCTCTCCATGACTCTCCCGTCTCTAAGAAACCAAAGGCTTTGCCATGGACCCCCCTGGCTAGGAGGGGGAGCCATCAGGCAGGCTTCCTGGAGCCTGCTCCGATTCCTGCTCAGCACCACTCACGTCATTGCTATAAAAGAGACCAGGCTAAGGGACAGAGAGGAGGGGAGGTGTCTGTGTCATCAACAAGGCAAGATATTTAGTGGTTTTCAAGCACCGTAGGCATCTCCAGGGATAGTTTGAGGGGAAAAGAAACAACACTTTATTTGGAAACAATTCTGCTGAGATACAGTCTCATCTCAGCTTCTCTTTCCCTGCTGTTTATGAAGTGCTATGTGTTCAAAAATAGGGGCTGGATTTTAAAGTCACAAGCCAAATTCTGAGCTCTGAATCCCAGGGCAGTGCAGGACAGGTTGTCTGTTCTAAGGGGAAGATTTTAAGCAGGGCAGCTCTTCTGTGGCTCTGGTCACCTCATTCTTACAGCTCTGGAGACAGAGACCTCACAGGCATCTCCGAAAACCTTTCTACCATGGAGTGACTGCTATAGGAGGGATCCCTAAGGAGGGGGCACAGAAAGTCTCCCAAGGCGACAGTCTCCAGGTGGAGGGAGAAACTAAATGAGCGTCCTCCTTGGCCTACTTTCTCTGGGACTTTCCCTTCCTATTATTCCCACTTCTGCCCCGCCCAGAGTTTCCTGCTCTGAACCAAGGGTGGACAATTACCCAAGTACCTTCTTTTCTTCTAGTGGAGACAGGCACAGGAAGTTGAAAATTTAAAAGGTGGAAGAAAGCTAAATGCCATGGGGCAATGGAGGAAAAATTGGCGAACTCCAAAGAAATTCCACAGTTGGGTCACTCGTCATGTGCCAACCCTGATTTGAACATTAGAGGAAACTGAGTGATGGGCAGATGGAAACTCTGTACTATCTTTGCGATATTTTTTGTAAATCTTAAATTACATCAAAATTAATTTTTTTTAATACTGGGGATTGAATCCAATGGGATTAGCCACTGAGCCACATCCCAAGCCCTTTTTTATATTTTATTAGAGACAAGGTCTCACGAGTTGCTTAGGGCCTTGCTAAGTTGCTGAGCCTGGACTTGAACTCTCAATCCTCCTGCCTCAGTCTCCCAAGCTGCTGGAATTACGGGCATGCACCACTGCTCCCGGTTATAATGAATTTTTTTTAAAAGGTAGAAGGGCTGGGGTTGTAGCTCAGTGGTAGAGCACTTGCCTAGCATGTGCTCCTCGGCATCAAAAAATAGAGGAGGGAGGGTAAAAAAAAAAAATGGGCATAGACAAGTCAGAAACATCCCCCAATCCTAGCAAAGGGCTCTCCTGTGCCAAAAGTGATTAGGATCAAGTTTATCCTGATGCCCTCCAGTGCCTGACAGATTTCCTATCTGAGTCTGATTCTTGGAAGTCAGCTCCTGGGAGGTTGGCTCCTCCCACAGCCTCTGCAAATGCTGGTCAGTAAACTTGCTTTTTTTCTTTTCCTCTTTCTAAGCTCTCAGACCCTCAGGGTGTCTTCTACTCCTAGCTTCTGGTCCATGACAAACTGATCAAAGCCTCACTCATCCCCATCCAGCTCCAGGGAGTAACTCAATTGGAGGAGTCTTCAAAATTATTTTAGCTAAGGAACCCATTGCTCAAATAAAATCTAGCATGCACCGCAGCAGTGGTCTAAGCATGTGGCCCCACAACGATCATATGTTAAAATCCTAACCATCAACTGGCTGTCAGGGCTAGGAGGCAGGGTCTTTGGGAGATGTTGGGGTGGAGCCTTCATGAGTGGGATTAGCACCCTTAGAAATAGGCCCCAAGAGACCCTCCGCCTTCCTCTCTGAATCTGCCGGTGCCTGGATTTGGGACTTCTGGCATTCAGAATGGTGGGCAATATGCATTTGTTGTTATAAACCACCCAGTTTATGCAATTTCATTACAGCAGCCAGAATGGATTAAGAGAAGAGCCAATATTTAAAACAGATTGTCTGGAAGCTAGTTAAAGCAGGGGAGTCGCCCCACCCTACTCCAGCACCTCTTTGTACCCCCAGTGGCAGCTTCAGAGGGGGCTCCATGAGCCCTTTGGAAACCTCTGAGACCTGCCCAGTTCACAACGCCCCCTCTCTGAATCCCCTCAAGATGGGCTCCCCATGGATATCTCCTGCACCCACTCCTCCACTGACCCACCAGAGAGGGTGGTTTCATGGAAGTCCACCTCTCAGTGTCCAGAGGAAAACATTCAGTCCAAATAATTGACACAGGCCAAAGTACCAGGGCTGCCCTCCCTGCACACTCATGGCAAGACCACCTCCTACAGTCATCTTTAAATCTCTTTTGTTGCTGCAATTTCAAGTTTTCCTCCGAGCACAGGAGGGAAGAAACTGGACCCTACTGGGCCTAAAGTTTTTTAAAATTGTGGTTAGGTCCATCTCATAATTACCTTTTTTTGGGGGGGGTGCAGTACCAGGGATTGAATTCAGGGACACTCGACCACTGAGCCACATCCTGTATTTTATTTAGAGATACGGTCTCAGTGAGTTGCTTAGCACCTCACTTTCACTGAGGCTGGCTTTGAACTCACGATCCTCCTGCCTCAGCCTCCCGAGTTGCTGGGAATACAGGTGTGCACCATGGCGCTGGGCATAATTACCTTTTTTCATAGAGTCCTTCAGTCTCAGCCCCAGGTCTAGACCTTCTGAGCCGCCTGAGAGTGCTCTAGGCTGGGGGTATTCCAATATGGCAGAGCTGGAAACAGCTGCCCACCAGCTCTTACTCACATTCCTCCTGGGCTCTCCCAGTCCTCCCAGCCCCCAAGCTCAGCCTCCCCCATCCTGGCAAGCTGGGCTCAGGCCAGGCAGAAGCGGCAACAGCACCCCTCGGATGCCTGTTGGCGTTATTGGAAAAGTCAGCTTTGAAACCACAGAGGGGTTTAGAGTGTTGGGGGCGAGAGCCGGGGAAGCGGTGCAGACAGTGAGACGCTGAATGAAGCAGCGTCTGTGTGAGTCACTGCTCATCTGCCTGCCGCCCCAGTCCTGGCGTGAACCTAGAGACTGGTGAGACAGTTACCTTCTCAGCCTGTTGAATTGCTCTCTCAGGCAGAACCAGGAGGACCGAGCTGAGAAGAGAGCAGGAAGGATTTAGGTTAGATGTCAAAAATCATTCCTTGAATTTATGGGCCCCCAAAGATGTTCCGGTTTCCTGGGAGCATGCGGTACCTTGCCGAAGCTCCACCTGCCCAGGGTAACTCGGGGCGCTCCAGCCTGTCTCGAACAGCTCTTAGGACGGGTGACTCTGTTCATGAACGGATCGCATATGGGTCCACCACGGAACTTCTGTCTCACTGCAAAATATACAGAGACGGTTGTTGGGTGCTCTCTGCTGTCACCACTGCCAGGTCACAGTGGTGCTCCCTTTTGCTTCTGGAGACAGAAGTCATCACCTTGGCAAAGTTAATTTGCTTGAAAACTAGTGTGGAGGACCTGCCTTTGCTTTGTCACCCGAGTGCCTACATTCTATCTCCCTCTGTCTTCCCCACAGTCATGTAGACTCCAGGTGCTCGGCAGGGCACCCCGGCATCACTGACGCAGACCTTCCCATCCCTGAAGAAAGGTTGAAACCAGCCCCAGTTTAGAACTATAGGTCTCCAGCACACAAAGCAGGCAAGGCAGCAGGGGTTAGCGCTCAGCATTAAAAATGTCCACTGGGTGTTGGGATAGCTTCTTTATCAACCTGCTTATAAATCTGATCCTCCTAGACACTATAAGGGAGAGATTATTATACCCATTTTACAGATGAGCTACTCAGGTTAATAGTTTTCCCAAGTGTTACAGACAGTAGGTGCTTTAGTCGGATGGGAACCAAGTCTTTGGGCATTGGGAAGAAGGCGCCTTCTACTCCACCACATTGTTGTGATTAACATAACGGCACATGGTTGGTTGCAAAAGGCCAGGGATACCATGCAACTGACCACTTCCCTAGCTCCCACCAGAGCTCATCACTGCCTCTCATTCTTTTTCTTTTTTTTTTTTGGTCCTGGGAGTTGAACCCAGGGGTGCTTAACCAAGCCACATTCCCAATCCTTTGTATTTTTTTTCTGTTGAGACAGGGTCTTGCTAAGTTGCTTAGGGCCTTGTTAAGCTGCTGAGCCTGGCATTGAACTTGTGATCCTCCTGCCTCAACTTCCTCAGTTGCTGGGCTTACAGGTTTGCATCACCCAGCCTGGCCCCCTCTCATTTATTCTTGCAACAACACTGTGAGATGCTTGTTGCTCTTCCCCTCTCACAGATGGTAAAACTGAAGCTCAAGAAGGCCATGCCACTCGATCGAGTCACACATCAAGGAAGGGGTAGAGTGAAGATTTGAACCCAGGTTCGACCCTGAAGCCTGTGTGCTCTTTCCACTGTATCATGGTCTTTGGTAGAATTTTTCTGCCCTGATATTTAGGAACCTCTTTTTTGTCTCCATTCATCCTACTATAGTGTAAACACAGCTATGAAAATATATTAATGTATGTTTGTTTTTCTTTGTTGTTTTTACTCAGGACACCACAGCAAATATACAGATGATGACTGAGCCCCAGGGGGGTTACATGTACTCGCTTCTGTTTTATTTTCTCTTCCTTCTGGTGCTGTCTTCTGCTTCTCTCCTGTGCCTTTTTGTCCCCCCAGGGTTTCTCTACTTTCCCACCTTCCCTCACCATCTTTTCTGCTCCTTTAGACCTTGACAGCCAATCCTGTACCTCCAACACTTCTCGTTGCCAAGCAACAGGCTTCCTACCTGCCCCATTGTGTTAGGATCTCCATGACAACACGACTGCCAAAAGAGAGAGAGAGAGAGAGAAAGTTAGGTTGTGATGGGAGGAGGTGTTGAGACCCTGTATTTCAGGACATTCATGCAGTTTTGCCTGCAATAATATGCTCATTTTCAAGGTCCCCAGAGGGCATCACAAACTGCCTAAACCCAAACCTCCTGAGAAAGCAAGTCATGAGAATGAGAGTCTGCATGGAGGGGTGTGGCCTCTAGTTTAAGGGTGCTCATATGAAGGCAAAGATGAGCACCGTGGGCACTTTCTGTTTAGACAGATGAACTGGGCCATGCGGTGACCTTCCTGTGAGTCAGTTTGAGAAGGCAGCATGGTTGAGGGAGGACATTTTGAAGGTTGCATGGTAAGACAACAGAGAAGGTTTTTCAGTAAGATACAAGTTGGGGTCTATCTGAATCAGGTCAGGCCTGGCCAGCAGCATTTAGTGAAGGGTAAGAGATAGAGGACAAAGCGTGTCATAAACAAGGTTCTGGGCCACACTGGGTCCTGCCAAGGACTGTTGGCGTGGTTGAGCCCAGTAGGATCCCTGGTCTGTGTAGCTCCAGGCGTTGGGTGGCCTCTGCAGCCTCTGCTTCCCTTCCCCTTTGCCTTCCTGTTCCAAAGGCCTGGAGGAAGGCTGCAGGGAAAACAAGGGGAAGAGGAGGTAGGAGAGGAAGTGAGAACAGCTCTGGATTTCCTGGTGCCCAGGCCAGAGTTCACAGAGGGCACCCTGGCTCTTCCAGTCACCGTCTCTGAGGGCCTGACAGATGTTCCCCAGGTGCCTGTGGGACCTACTTAGGATGGTGACATCTCAGAAAGGAAACAGCTGGCCAGAGCACACAGGCACTGTATTCTTGGATATGTGGCCGGGGACCAGCCAGGACCCTCAGGAAAGCAAGGACCGTCATACCGTAATCCTCGTTGCCGTGGGCAAACAGAGACTGCTTGAGCTATATTTATTGTTCAAGGCAGATGATGCATGGGAGACTCCCCCGCCCCACACAGCACCTGGCACTCTTCAGGACTCAACAAACCCTCCCATTTTGCTGGCACTTTCCTCCCTGGTACAGCTATGTGAATTTCAAAGCTTTCCTAAGGCCAAGGGTCATCCTGTCCTCCTAGCTTTAAGCATTCCAGAAGAACATCTCTGCCCCTCCAAATTCTAAGCAGGACAAAAAAGACCCCAGTCGGGTGCTGGGGCTATAGCTCAGTGGTAGGGCGTGTGTGACACACTAGCATGTGTGACACACTGGGTTCGATCCTCAGCACCACATAAAAATAAAATAAATAAAAAGTATTGTGTCCAGTTACAACTAAAAAAAATATTTAAAAAAAAGAGCCCAGTCCCAGCATTTAGTAATCATCATGCACAGAAAATTCTTCCTAACCTCTCACTTAATTCTCCAAAGAGCACTCACGTTCTTACTGTGTTCAGTGGGGAGGGACCACACAACCCCAGGACCTGCTGACCACGAGGCCACCCCATGCATCGTCTTCTCCAGTTTTGCTCCCCTGCCTGGCCTGACTGTTCAAGAACCTGTTCATGCTCTCGGTATGTGTGGCCAAAAGGAGCACCAGGCCCCAGCAGGCTACAGCCCCACTGCCCAACAAGGCAGTTTAGATGCAAGATTCTCTCTGCCGAGAAGAAGGCTGTGAGTCATTCACTCCCAGACACTGCTGATCTTTCTGAACAGCAATTTTCAGTTTGGAACTGAGAGTCTTTGTAAGATTCTCCTCTTGGACCCAATGATTTCTCCTTCTAAGAATGTAGCCTGAGGAAATAATCTAAGGCTTAAGCAAAACTTGTTTGGATGTTTATCACACAATAATTCATAATAGTGGAAACAACCTAAATAGCTAATGAGGTGGAAAGGTTGAATCATTTTTATAGAATGCATTCACGTAATAGTTGATTATCTATTAAGTATGTTTTAAAATAGCTCTTGGAGATTTTATGCTATTTTAATTTCTTGTAGTACTGGAAATTGAACCCAGGGCCTAGCATATAGGGAAACACTCTACCACTGAATTATTTCCCCAACTCTTTTTATTTTATGTTGAGGAAAAGTCTTGCTAAATTGCCTATACTGACCTCAAACCTGTGATTCTTCTGCCTCAACCTTCAGAAGAGCTGGGATTACAGGCATGGACCACAGTTTCTAACAACTTTTGGAGATTTTTAAATGAAAAGTAAAAGTGCTTAATACACAGTAAGTGAAAAGATACAAAATATATATGTAATATAACGTCAATTTGTGTGTGTGTGTGTGTGTGTGTGTGTGTGTATACACATGCACACATGTATACAGCAAAAAGTCTGGAGGAAACAACATCCAGTAGGATAATGGGCTCTTAGGTGATAAACATATTTTTCAAGATTTTTTTGTTTTTTCTAATTTTCATTTTTTTTTTTAATACGTGATAAGAACTACTCTTTTTTTTTTTTTTTTTTAAATCAGGAATTGAACCCAGGGGGACTTAACCACTGAACCTTGTCCCCAGCCCTTTTTATTTTTTATTTTGAGACAGGGTCTTGCTGTTGTTTAAGTCCTCACTAAATTGCTGAGGTTGGCTTTGAACTTGTGATCCTCCTGCCTCAACCTCCTGAGCTACTGAGATTATAGGCGTGTGCCACCATGCCTGGCTAATAACTACTCTTTTAAGCATGCCTATGCTAAGCATGGTCCATACATTGTCTTATTTCATCTAAGTGGTGTCAGTCTCCTTGATTTTCAGATTTTCAAATTTTCAGATTTCTAACCAAGAAGATTAGAGAGGTCAAAAGCTACACAGCTAATAAATAAAAGCAGACTCTAAACAGATGCTGAAAAGTTGTGAAAAATTAATACTGTCATCCAGCACGGGGGTGTGGGCAGAGAAGTGATGCTGATTTGCATGGACCGTGGGTTTCTGGTCCAAGTGTATAAATGCCAGTACTTCCCAACTCAGCATCCTCCTGCTTCAGCTCTGCTTTGTCAGGCAGTCCTGGCCAAAACTTCTGATTGATCCCTCAGGCAGAGACGGGCCTGTTCAGAGTCCTATAACACAATTGCAGGACAGTGAGGCCCTAAGTGTGGGCCAGGTGAGGACAGTTGCATCTGGGGGCTGCCCAGCAGAATGGGAATGGAGACCACTCCTGGGGGTCTCCCATACACTCACCTGCCAGCCTCCTGGTGTCTGGAAGTTCACTGGGCCTTGGGGAGTTATGCTTTGGGTGCCTCATTGCTCATGGAACTTTTTCCCTGAGCCTAGGATCAGTGGGGGAGACAAGTTTTTCTCCTGCAGCTCGGGCACCAGCCAGGCCAGGCGCCTCCCTCCATGCATGACTGCCACACTAATGGGCTGCTGCTGAAAGTGGGGAGTTGCCCCAGCTTGGCAGCATGGGCTGGTAGGAACAGAGCTGAACGTGGTCATAGCCTGACTCTGAGGGAGGCTGTTGGAGCCAGCAGGACAGGGGAACTTGGCTTTGCTTAGGACACACAGACATAAAGGAAATTGATGGTCTCTCCATTGCTCTGGAATGAGGCAAGGAGACTTGGATTCTCTTTCATGCCAGAATTGCTTGCCCCACTTTTCAGATGGGAAAGCAAAGGTCCAGAGCCTGAATAACCCAGGGAGACACTAGTGCTGGAGTCTAGTCCAGTGCCCTGAGTCGTGGGCTGCCAATGACTACTGGACCTCCACAACTCTACTCTAGCCTCTTATCTCCCACCCCACGCTTCACACCATCAGAGCCACTGGGGAAGGTAGAGCTCATTGCTAGTGCAACCAGCCCGATTCTGACTTAACTTGGCAGGCAGTCTGGTCTGCCCTTCACAGCCCTGTCCCACCAAAAGGTTTGGAGTCAGACTGTGAGTCCAACCTTCTCCAAATATCAGGATATGACCTGTCAGGCCTAAAGGCCTTCTGGGATGAGGCCTTTAAGATTAGTCCAGAATCCCCCAGAACTCCCCTGCCCCAACACCAAGGAATCTCCCTCCCCTATCCCAGCTCAGTGGTGCTGGGCTTTGAGGCCTGGGAAGAATGTGGAATTTGTGGAGTGACACCACTTTCATCTGCCTGGCTGGAAAACCCATCCATGAAGAAATGCTGGAAGCTTTAAGTTGGAGGAGAAAAATAATAACGAAGTGAGTGTGAGAAAGCTGGAGCTGACAGGTCTGGTGGGAGCCCTGGTCTTCTGGCCAGCTGCCTGGGGGTTTGTGCAGGCTCAAGTTTCTGTCTGAGCGGAGCTCCTCCACCCCAAGGCTCCACTTCCCTCTGCTCCTCCCCCATTCAGCAGCTCCAGGATCCATCTGGAATCTAAGCCTGACCTCTAGTAACTCTGGCCTGGAAGAAAGGTGGATGGCAGGGTGGGGGTGTGAGGCGGTGGAGTGGGGGGTGTAGATTATTTTCTGGGCACTTCTCGCAAGGTCCTAGGCATTTGTACACTTGCGACTTAAAACTCTAGGTTCTAATCTGCATTATAGGGAGCCTACCAAGTGCTGGGGGGTTGGGAGCTGGGAGCTGTGGAACAGGAGGTGTTCGGACTTGAGGAAGGTGCCTGGGAGCTGGGGTTGGTGGGGTGAGGGAGGGCAACTTTTTTGCTCCACCAGGGATGAAGAAAGCTGTGTGCCGGCTGCACAAACTTCCGAACTTCCGGTGCCAGCTCAACTTCCTGGGAGGTATTTATAACTGACTGCCAACCCCCCAGTGATTTGTGGGACAGTTTTAAACCACTGATTTCATTAGCACTAAATCATTTCTCTTGGCTAATTGAAAAGGAACCAAGGATACTAAGAGTGGAGCCATCT
>JAJEJO010054002.1:7914-53880 GCA_020662805.1 Glaucomys volans
ATGTTTTTGGCTCCTTTGTCAAGTATGAGATAACTGTATTTCTGTGGATTTGTCTCTGTGTCCTCGATTCTGTACCACTGATCTGCCGGTCTATTTTGTTACCAATACCATGCTGTTTTTGTTACTATTGCTCTGTAGTATAGTTGAAGTTCTGGTATTTTGAAACCCCTGCTTCGCTCTTCTTGCTAAGGATTGCTTTAGCAATTCTGGGTCTCTAATTCCTCGAAAGGAATTTCATGATTGCTTGCTCTATTTCTATGAGGTCCATCATTGGGACTTTAATTGGAATTGCACTGAACTTGTATAGCATTTTTGAGAGTATGGCCATTTTGACATTATTAATTCTGCCTATACAAGAACATGGGAGTTCTTTCCATCCTCTCAGATGCTCTTTAACTTCTTTCTTTAGTGTTTAGTAGTTATCATTGTACAGATCTCTCACTTTTTTTGTTAGATTGATACCCAAGTATTTTATATTTTTTGAGGTTAATGTGAATGGGGTAGTTTTCCTAATTTCTCTCCCAGAGGATGCATCACTTACGAATTAAAATGCATTAGATTTATGAGCATTAATTTTATATCCTGCTACTTTACTGAATTCATTTATGAGTTCCAGAAATTTTCTGGTGGAATTCTTAGGGTCTTCTAAATAGAGAATCATGTCATCAGCAAATAGGGATAGTTTGATCTCTTCTTTTCCTCCTAGTATTCATCTAGTTTCTTTGGTCTGTCTAATTGCTCTGGCTAGATTTTCAAGAACAATGTTGAATAGTATTGGCGAAAGAGGACATCCCTGCCTTGTTCCAGTTCTCAGGGGGAATGCTTTCAATTTTTCTCCATTTTGAATGATATTAGCTGTGGGCTTAGCATAGATAGCCTTTACACTATCAAGGAATGTCGCCACTATCCCGATTTTTTCTAGTGTTTTGAGCATGAATGTGTGCTGTATTTTATCAAATGCTTTCTCTGCACCCATTGAAATAATCATTTGGTTCTTGACTTTAAGTCTGTTGAAGTGGTGAATTACGTTTATTGATTTCCGGATGTTGAACCAAACTTGCATCCCTGGGATGAAACCCACTTGATCATGATGCACTATCTTTTTAATATGTTTTTGTATGTGATTCACTAAAATTTTGTTAAGAATTTTTGCATCTATGTTCATTAGAGATATGGGTCTGAAATTTTCTTTCCTTGATGTGTCCTTCTCTGGTTTTGGTATCAGGGTGATATTAGCTTCATAGAATGAGTTTGGAAGGGTTCCCTCCTCCGCTATTTCATGAAATACTTTGAGGAGTATTGGAATGAGCTCTTCTTTGAAGGTCTTGTAGAACTCGGCTGTGAATCCATCTGGTCCTGGAGTTTACTTTGTTGGTAGGCTATTGATGACTTCCTCTCTTTCATTGCTTGAAATTGATCTATTTAAGTTTTGTATGTCCTCCAGATTCAGTTTGGGTGGCTCAAATGCCTCTAGGAACCTGTTGATGTCTTCCATGTTTTCTAATTTGTTGGAGTATAAATTTTCAATGTAGCTTCTTATTATGTATTGTATTTTAATTGTGTCTGTTGTAATATTTCCATTCCCATCACGAATTTTAGTAATTGGGAGTTTCTCTCTCCTTCTTTTCGTTAGCGTTCATAAGGGTTTATCAATTTTGTTTATTTTTTCAAAGAACAAACTTTTTGTTTCATCAATTTTTTGAATTGTTTCTTTACTTTCAATTTCGTTGATTTCAGCTCTGATTTTGATTATGTCCTGTCTTCTAGTACTTTTGGTGATGATCTGTTCCTCTTTTTCTAGGGCTTTGAGCTGTAATGTGAGGTCATTGATTTGTTGACTTTTCATTCTTTTATTAAATGCACTCCCTGCAATGAACTTTCCTCTTAGCACTGCTTTCATAGTATCCCAGACATTTTGATATGTTGTATTTTGCTCTCATTGACCTCTAAGAATCTTTTAGTTTCCCCCCTAATGTCTTCTGTTATCCATGTATCATTCAATAGCATATTATTTAATCTCCAGGTCTTGGAGTAGTTTCTGTTTCTAACTTTATCATTGATATCTAATTTCATTGCATTATGATCTGATAGTATAAAAATAGTATCTCTGTGTTTTTGCATTTGCTAAGAGTAGCTTTGTGGAATAACATATGGTCTATTTTAGAGAAGGAACCATGAGCTGTTGAGAAGAAAGTGTATTTGCTTTTTGATGGATGGAATATTCTATATATGTCTGTTAAGTCCAAATTAGCGATTGTGTCATTGAGTCCTATGGTTTCTTTGTTCAATTTTTGCTTGGAGGATGTGCCCAATGGTGAGAGAGGAGTGTTAAAATCTCCAAATATTATTGTATTTTGGTCTATTTGATTCCTGAAATTGAGAAGGACCTGATTGACATACATGGATGCACCATTGTTTGGTGAATAAATGTTTATGATTGTTATGTCTTCCTGATTTATGCTTCCTTTAAGCAGTATGAAATGTCCTTCTTTATCCCTTCTGACTAACTTTGGCTTGAAGTCTGCTTTATCTGAAATGAGAATGAAAACCACAGCTTTTTTGCTCAGTCCATGTGCACGGTATGTTTTTTCCAAACCTTTCACCTTTAGTCTGTGGGCATGTTTTTCTATGAGATGGATCTCTGGAAGGCAGCATATTGTTGGGTCTTTCTTTTTAATCCACTCTGCCAGTGTATGTCTCTTGATTGATGAGTCTAGGCCGTTTACATTCAGGGTTATTATTGAGATATGACTTGTATTGCCTCTCATTTTAGCTTTTTTGGGGTTTTTAGCTTAACTTTATTTCTCCTGTGATTGACTTTTTCTTAAGGTAATTCCTCCCCATGATGACTGCGATTGTTATTTTTCCTTTCTTCCTCTTCGAGTATTTTGTTGAGAGTGTTCTGTATGGCAGGCTTTCTCTTTGTGAATTCTTTAAGCTTTTGTTTATCATGGAAGGATTTTTATTTCATCATCAAATCTGAAGGTAAGTTTTGCTGGGTACAAGATTCTTGGTTGGCATCCGTTTTCTTTCAGAGCTTGAAATATGTTGTTCTAGGCAGTTCTTGCTTTTACTGTCTGGGCTGCGAAATCTGCTGATATCCATATTGGTTTCCCCCTGTAGGCAATCTGATGCTTTTCTATCACAGCCTTTAAAATTCTATCTTTGCTTTGTATGTTAGTTATTTTCATTATAATATGCCTTGGTGGGGATCTGTTGAAATCCTTTGTGTTTGGAGTCCTTTAGTCCTCTTGTAATTGATTTTCCATCTCATTCATCATATTTGTGAAATTTTCTGATATTTTTTCATTGAACATGTTATTCATACCCTTGGTTTGTATCTCTGTGCCTTCCTCAATCCCAACAACTCTTAAATTTGGTCTTTTCATGATGTCCCATATTTCTTGGAGGTTTCATTCATGATTCCTAACCATCTTCTTTCTTTGTTCGACTTTGTTTTCAGGATTAAATATTTTGTCTTCATTGTCTGAGGTTCTCTCTTCCAAGTGATCTATTCTGTTAATTATGCTTTCTATTGAGTTTTTAACTTGTTTTATTGTTTCCTTCATTTCCTTGTTTCCTTCAAGGACTTCTGTTTGTTTTTTTCTCAGAAAGTCTATCTCTTTATTGAAATGATTTTTTGCTTCCTGCAATTGCGTATTAGCTGATTATTCATAGCCTGAATCTGGTCTCTCGTCACATGATTCTCTTCTCAGATCATTTTAATTATGAACATTCTGAACGCCCTTTCTGTCATTCCTTCTACCATGCTGTCTTTGTGTTCTCTTGATGTATCATCTAGGTTTGTTTGGGACACTTTCTTCCCATGTTTTCTCATCCTGCTCATGTATCTTCCCCTCTATTAGTGCAAATCAAAGCGATTGCAATTTCCCTGTAAAGACTTATGGTGTCCCTGCAGATTTACAGTAACTCACCAGATGTTTGAGAGTTGCTTGGTCAAGTGGTGACCCAAGTTGGCTGCTGTCCCACTACCTCCAGTTTGGGATGATCAATGCTTCTGGGCATTGTCAACCAGGAGACGCAGCACCATGGCCCAGCTGGAAGCCCTGAGCTCAGCTCCGAGGGCTCAGGCAGGTGAAGATGGTCTCTCTCCACTAGGGAAGCTGCAGAATGAGGCCAAAATGCCCAAATCCCCCTCCTGGAGCAGACAACCAGCTCCACTCCAGTCCGGACCTCTCCAGGAGCAGCAGCACGGTGTTCCCACGTGAAGGCCTGAGCTCAGCTCTGAGGGCTCAGGCAGCTGAAGATGGCCTCTCTCCGCCAGGGAAGCTGCAGAATGGCACTGAAGGGCCCAAACTTCCCGCTGGAGCTGGTAATCAGCTCTGCTCCCAGCCAGATCTCACCCGGAGCTGCAGCACCGGGTCCCTGTGGGAAGGCCTGAGCTTAGTTTTGAGGGCTCAGACAGCTGAAGATGGCCTCTCTCTGCCAGGGAAGGTGCAGAATGGCACAGAAGGGCCCAAACTCCCCGCTGGAACTGGCAAGCAGCTCTGCTCCTGGCCAGATCTTACCCAGAGCTGCAGCGCTGTGTCGCCACAGGAAGGCCTGAGCTTAGCTCCGAGGGCTCAGGAGCTGGCTGGTGCTGGAGCCTGGCCAGTGACTCTGAAGTCCATTCCGGGGACTAGCATTTACTTGCTGGCTGGCACAGGCCCAGGTCAGTGTCTCCGAAGCAGCTGCGGGGTCCGGTGCTCCTGGGTGGTAGCTGCCTGCGGCTGGGCCGAGCCCAGTCTGGCAGAGTTGGTTCTGGAGCGGCAACTGGGTACCCCATATATGTGATTTGAATATAAAATCTTGTTGAGAGCCATATTCCTGCTGTTTGAATCCTGAGCAAGTAGGAATCCTCGGAGCAAGTAGGAATGCAGCCTTCCTCTAGCCCGCCATCTTGAATCCCCCCAGAACACCTATTAACAAAAATTTAAACAATAAAAAATGCTGGTAAAGATGTGGAGAAAAAGAAACTCCTACACACTGTTGGTGGGTATGTAAATTGATGCATCCACTATGGGGAACATCACGGAGGTGTCTCAAAAACCTAAAACAGAACTACCATAAGATCCAGCTCTCCCTTTCCTGACTATGCAGCCAAAGGAAATGAAATCAGCATACATAAGAGGCACCTGCATACCCATGGTTATTGCAGCATGAGAATAACAAATCTATCTAGATACTCATCAAAAGGTGAATGGAGATAGAAAATATGGTACGTGCATAAGAGTATTATCAGTAACCAAGAAAGGTGGAATTCCATCATTTTCAGCAAAGTTCAGGGAATAAGCAGTATTTAACATTTAAAGTGAGCCAGATACAGAAAAAAAGTATTGCACATTCTCTCAAAAATCTGGAAACTAAAAAAAGTTGACCCGAAAGAAGATATTTAATATAAAATGTAGAATTAGAATAAGAGTATAAGTTTAAGGCTCTCACTTTGTACAAGAATAGAAATAGTGAGCATGTTGGCCTTCGTGCATCAGGCACACATGATTAAAACTTAAGGTGAACACTGAAATAATGGACAGAGACTATGCAGCTTCTAAGTTGGCAGCCAGGGTATCACAGAAAGAAAGAGACTTTGATCAAGTCACTTAAGGTGGGAAAGGATGTCACCCTGCACAGCTGGGGGCTCCACATCCACAGGTTACACCAACTGCAGGGGTGAAGTATTTTAGAAGCTGCCTCTGAAACAAGCCAGGACATAAGGACAAGTATGGCTTGTGCTTTCTCATTTGTGAAAGCTAAAAATGTGGAAGAATGGTTTCTAGATGTTGGGAAGGTGGGGGAGGTGGATCAAGGGAGGCAGGAGACTGGATTTGATCAGAGCGCCCTGTGCACATGTGTTGAAATGTCCCTCTGAACCCCATCAATACATGCAACTAACAGGTGTTAATCAAATCTCAGTCCAGGGACAGGTTAGAGGCTGTTTCCATATCTATTGATTCCTGTCTTGGGAATCTCACTTCTCAAACTCGAATGCTTTCCAAGCTCCTGGATTCTGCTCTCTATGCCTCTTTTATCCCCTGATCCTTGGGAGAATCTCATAAAAAATACGGGATCTCCTGTCAAGAGATAGAAACACTTTGGTGTAATTTTGCATATCATTTCAGCATTTATGGCATAAATTCCAAGATAAGAGTTGCTGTGAAAATATTTTGACCTGGATCCTTTTTCCAGGCTTCTTCTCCAACCTACAACCCCTGGTTGAATCACATACCTGCTTGCCACACATACTCAACATCCTCACAGGGACAGTCTTCAGGAAGAGGGAACAATGGGAAGCCGGTGTAACAGGGTCAGATGGTCCAGGACTTGGATCCTGGCTCTGTTACTGACTACTGAGCTCTTCCAGGGTCACCTTCCTGGATTTATAGTTGGAAGAAGTCCAAATAATGTTCATGGATTGCAATTGCTTGGTTGATCATGATATATTTTTTATTATTTTTGGTACTGGGATTGAACACAGAGGTATTTTATTTCTAAGCTACGCCCCCTTTCATTTTTTATTGTGAGACAGGGTCTTGCTAAATTGCTGAGGTTGGCTTTGAACTTGTGATCCTCCTGCCTCTCGAGTTGCTGGGATTATGGAAGCCACTGTACCTGGCTCTGATCATGATCTTAAATCCTTTCAAATCTCTAGATTTTTCTTCTCTCTTTTGTTCCTTCAAGGTTTGTTCATGAAATTTATTTCTTGAAGAAATAGGGCTTGGGATGTAGCTCAGTGGTAGAGTGCTTGCCTAGCATGTGGGAGGCCCTGAGTTCAATCCCTAGTACTGAGTTAGAAAAAGACAAAAACACTGTTGTGATCTCACAACATGTATAATCAGAAAAATGAGAGTTTACACTCGATTTATGTATGAGCTATCAAAATGTATAAATGCATTCTACTGTCATGTACAACAAATTAGAACAAATAAAAAAATTAAAAAAAAACTCAAGCTACAATTATTAAAAGTGAATTAACAACAACAACAACAAAAAAAGAAATGGCCTATGTTTCGCAGGTTGCTGTTTGACACAGGCCTCTGGTACCTTGTCATGGTAAACTGGCTTTCAGAGCTACACACTTGATTAGCTTTGGAACTGAGTTTTGAAGGGGGAAGGATCCTCCACAGGTTGTGCTGTGAACTTCCCTCAGTGACAAGCATGCCTCTGTTGCCCCTTTTCCTATGATGTTAGCAGTCACTGAGGATCATTGCTTAGATTCATGATTTCATGATGGATTGAAAATCGAGGGCCAGGTGCAGTGGCACATGCCAGTAATCCCAGAAGCTCAGGAGTTCAAAGTCAGCCTCAGCAACGGCAAGGCGCTAAGCAACTCAGTGAGACTCTGTCTCTAAATAAAATACAAAATAGGGCTGGGGATGTGGCTCAGTGGTCAAGTGCCCCTGAGTTCAATCCCCCAGAACCTCCCCCCAAAATTAAGGATCTTCTATCAAACCTTTGTTTATTAGCTAGAATATTTCTACCAAATGAAACTTCCCTTCATTAACTCATTACTCTGAAATCTAATTTTCTTGCAGTGCTGGGGATTGAACTCAGGGCCTCTGTATGCTGGACAGGTGGTCTACCATGGAGTCATGCACCCAACTGGCTCTGCTTGCTCTGAAGGACTGTTTATATGGGAAAGCCAGCACAAGAACTCTCAGCTTTAGATTCTTTCCTTTTGCTTCCTGACTTTCAGAACAATGATTTGGTTCCCTAGCATCCCCCAAGTGTGACCAATGAGTGAGCTTCCTTTTCTCTTATTAAGCCATTATTATAAACTCATGGATCTTCATCTTGGCTATCCATCCTCTGGTGCTATACTGTCTTGTAGTTTTTCAGTAATAATCTTTCAAGCTGGCCCCTGGAATTCTCTGAAGAGTTCCAGATCTTGAAAAATTTAAATCTCAAAACCACAATTTGGGTTCTATTTATGTTCCTTGCTTCTGGGTGAACCATTATTTCTAGGTTTTTCAATAGACAATGTCAGGAAATATATAAGGGTAAAATATACCAAGTGTTCAGGAGACCAATTTCATTCAAATTAGGGATCATAGGCCCTTTTATTTTAGGACAAGATTTTGCCATGTGGTCCAGGCCAGTTTCAAATGCCTGGGCTCAAGTGACCCTGTTGCTTCATCTTCCTGAGTAGCTGGGCAACTGTGCCCAGCATAGCTGGGCCATAGATACATATTTTTTGCAGTGCCAGGAATTGAACCCAGGGTCTGGAGCCTGCTTGGTAAGCACCTGCCACTGACCTGCATCTCTTGCCCCTGCGATTATTGGCTTTTAATTTTAAAATTGCTTTTTTTTCCCCCATCTGGAAATCCTTTTGATGTTCTGAAATTCCCAGTTCCCCAGTCAAAGACAACAAATTAATAGTGTTATTTTGTAACTCCCCTAGGTGGGCTTCAGAAAAAAAAATATCAGTATTCCCAACTAAAAATTGCTACTAAAAATAAATTTATTTGGGAGGATTAGAAAAATTTTAGAATGTATCCCACTAAGAATGTACAGTCAAATTACAATATTTTAAAGTACCTAAAGAGTTTTACTTTGTATTGTAAAGCTTCCAACACAACATACAGGTCACTTGTTACATTTTAATTTTTATGTTGAAGTGAATTGAATTTAATAAATACAAGAAAACCTAGCAGGGATTCAAAATCACATTCACAGCAAGAAGAATTCAGACATGTCTGGATTTATCCTCCTCCATTCTACCGTGTTCCGTCCTTTTTTCATAAGTAACAATATTTATTTTTTTCTGGTTCCTTCCATGATTTTTTAAAAAACAACTATTTATTTATTTATTTATTTATTTATTTATTCATGTGGTGCTGAAGATTGAACCCAGTGCCTCACACATACTAGTCAAGCACTCTAACCCTGAGCCACAACCCTAACCCATGATTTTTTTTAATAAAAGCAAATTTTTCATACTGTTTAGATCCATTTTAAAATTAAGTAGTTTTCTTATTGTTGAGTTTTAAAAGCTCCCTTTATATTTTGGATAGCAATTCACTTATCAGATATATTATTTGATGATATTTTCTTTCAAATCTGTGGCTGGTCTTCTCATTCTATTTATTACATTGTGTGTGTGTGTGTGTGTGTGTGTGTGTGTGTGTGTGTGGTACTGGAGATTAAACCCAGGGGTGCTCTGCCACTGAGCTTCATCCACCATCCTTTTCATATTTTGAGGCAGGGACTCAACTAAATTGGCCAGGTTGGCCTGAACTTTGAGATCCTCCTGCCTCAGCCTCCTGAATTCCTGGGATTACAGATGTGCACCACTGTACCTGGCTTGACAGCATCTTTTGTAGAGCAGAAACATTTATTTCTTGATTTAAAAAATTATTATTATTGTGAATACATATTAGTTATAGAAAATAATGAGATTCACTGTGATATTGCTATATATCATGTGCTGATGGTATCCATCCGTTCTCTTCTACCCCCCCCATCCCTTCCCTATCTTGCCCTTCCCTCAGCCCCCTACCCAGTTTCTAATAATCCCTTTTCTACTTCCAGGTTATCTATTGTTTTTTAAAGTTCTTCAGTCCTCACACATGAGAAAGAACATGCAATGCTTGTCTTTCTGTGTCTGGCTTATTTCACTTAACATGATGTATAGGCAAGAATATTTTGGATAGGACCCCTGTAATGGTTAATTTGAATTGCCAACTTGATTGGATTAAGACAAGGAGAAGACTAAGAGGCTTCTGGGTGTGTCAGTGAGGGTGTGTCTAAGAACAACTGGCATGTGGGACAGGGAACTGAAGTGGAGACCCTCCATAAGCGTGGGCTGCACTGTCTAATATGTTGGAGGTTTTGAGGGAATAAAAGTTGGAAAAACAAGGAAACTGTAGCAGATACAAGCTCGATTCCTCTTGAATGATTTTTGATTACTGCTATGATTTCCTGAGGACAACAAACTCTTGCTCCTTCACCTTTTCAAAGTGAACTATGCCAGTGATTCTCCAGGGAATGTCCAGAAGTCATTGGTCTTGGACAGGGGCAGCAAAGGTTGATCCCTCTTGTTCTGAGGTTTCAGCCTCTTGGACTGTGCAACTACTGGTTCCCCCAGCTCTTCAGCCTGCAGACGGCCACTGTGGACCACCCAGCTTTTCGTTGTGCAAGCCAATCTAATAAATACCCTTGTCATAATCATACCTCCTCTTAGATCAGTTCCTCTAGAGAACCCTGAATAATACGACCCCCCAAAGCACAGGAAACCGAAGTAACAACGGACAACAGGATTGCATCAAGTTAAAAAGCTTCTGGGCAATGCCTGTGTATATGTATTTTGAAATCAGCAGCATCCAAAGAAACAGATTAAGATCTTCTCTGCAACATATAGAGAACAAAAATTAAGATTGAGCAAATAATCAATGAGAATTAGGAAGGGACATCTTGAATGTTTACACTTTTATGTCTTAGCCATCTTTATCATTGCATTATGTATTCTCAAATGTCTAAGTCTTATTTTCACACCTAAAATTGAATCAGTTTTTCTAATATCATGACATAGGTAGGGATGCTTTTGTTTATGGTAAAACAGAACATTGTAATTTATTAGGAAATTGCCATGTGTTATGTGTGCAAGGTCTGAGAAATTATGAACATGAACCATGGAGAGAGCTGGGGAGGTGCTGGACAGATATCTGGGGGAAATTCATCATTCTGAATTCTTCTCTTTCATTGTCTGGGGCTTGAAGGATGTGTCCTCCTGGGACAAGAATGATAGTGAAATAGCTGCTCTAATGAGGAGCTCTGGATTTCGAGCCCCAGGGACACAGAACTGCAGGAGTCAGCCTGGGACCACCTCCCTCAGCATCCCTGCCCTGGTCAAGAAGCAGCACCTGTGCATTCTCCTCCCAGAGATGAGCCTTCCTGACCAGGAACCTACTGTCTCAAGCAATCTCCTCCCGGAGATGAGCCTTCCTGACCAGGAGCCTGCTGGTTCTAGTGATCTGTCTACTTGTACTAAGAACAGATCTTCAACCTTCAACATCCAGGTGAGATGCTGAGTGTTATTCAGCACTCACCACAATGTGGGAGAAATATGTTGCTGTCTAACAAGGGCGTGGAATTTAGAGGAGGCAGGAGAGCAGAGGAAGGGGAGAAATAGGAAGCAGAGAGAAGACCTGAATGGTGTCTTCGTTTCAGAGTACACATGAAGGATGTTGTTTAAAGTGCTGGACCTTCATTTTTAGAGATAGGAGATTTCTCAGCAAAGTTTGTTTTGCTGACATGTCTTGCTGGATCATAGCCTCAGATCTTATCATCAGGAAGGCTCTGGTTGTTCCAAGATTTTTCATTTCTATAAAGTTACCATTTGATACTCTTTCTGGTTGTCCCAAAACCATTCATCTTATTTTACTTTTGTCCCACCCCTTCCATAATATTCACCAGCAACATGGAACCCAGGAACCAAACAGCTGTTTCAAATTTCCTTCTCCTGGGGCTGACGGAGGACCCAGCACTGCAGCCCCTCATCTTCAGCATCTTCCTGTCCATGTACCTGGTCACCATCTTGGGAAACCTGCTCATCATCCTGGCTGTCAGATATGACCCCCACCTCCACACCCCCATGTACTTCTTACTCTCCAACCTGTCCCTCAGTGACATCTGTATGGTCACAACCACCATCCCCAAGATGCTGGTGAACATTGAAACACAGGATGAGAGCATCTCCTACACAGGCTGCCTCTCTCAGGTCTACTTTGTCTTGATGTCTGGTAGTTTAGAAAATTTTCTCCTTGCAGTGATGGCCTATGACCGCTATGTGGCCATTTGTCACCCCCTGAGGTACACAGTCATCATGAACTCCTGCCTTTGTTCCCTGCTGCTTCTACTCTGCCTGCTCCTTAGCATTGTGCATGGTCTACTCCACAGTCTGATGTTGCTGCGACTGTCCTTCTGCACAGCCCTGGAGATCCCTCACTTCTTCTGTGAACTTTCTCAGGTCATCAAGCTGGCCTGTTCTGATACCCTCATCAATAACATCCTGTTGTATCTAGTGAGTATCATATTTTTTGGGGTTCCTCTCACTGGGATAATTTACTCGTATACTCAAATTGTCTCCTCTATTTTGAGGATTCCATCAGTTGGTGGGAGATATAAAGCTTTTTCCACCTGTGGGTCTCACCTCTCAGTAGTTTTCTTATTCTATGGGACAGGTTTTGGTGTGTACATGAGTTCTGCAGTTATCGATTCCTCCATGAAGACTGCAGTGGCTTCAATGATGTACATGGTAATCCCTCAGATGCTGAACCCCTTCATCTACAGCTTGAGAAACAGGGAAATGAAGGGAGCCCTGAGGCATCTCCTCAGTGGGATGTCCTCTCTGTGATTGTGTCAGGGGCTTTAGGTTTGGGTTTCTAGAATGAACTAAAGTGATGGGAACACTGGTGAGTCTGAATGCCTGACTCTTGCATCATCAAGTCCCTCCAAAATGACAACTTAATATGGTGATTAGATTTCCAACCTGAAATGGATGTTTGTCCGGATCTGTGATATCTCTCAAATGATTCCAGTCTCATCCCTACACTGCATTTTGTTGATCTGACTCTGTAGAAGGAGAGCTGAAGTTAAGAGTTTGATTTTTAGCAATTATTGATGGATGGGTATTAGAATAAGGAACACTGAAGTAGGAGGATAGGGCAAGGAAACGTCCCAGGAAGGATGTTAATATCTGAAGAACAGCTTCTGCAAGATCCCACAGTTAGGGCCAGTTGGGTTGCTCCCCACTGCTAGACCTAATGTGAAATGAAAGCACGAATTTCACAATCTGCTAAGAGGATACTAAGACTCAACTATGGACAATGGAATCCTCCAGAGACAATGTCACCATCTACCTTACTTGGCTTCATTATTTCATTATCAACACAATTAGACTATCTCAGGGGTTTGAGATGATTTTGTGATATCTGAGGTTTTGACTGCATCAATGAAGGAAGATGTCTTCACTTCTCAGGAAAAAAAAAAGTCCTGTTTAACATGCTCAAGCCATAAGTAGGGTTATTGTTCATTACAAGGGCCTGGGGGTTGGAAATGTGTTGTTTGGAGCATTAGAGCTTCACTCAGTCCTGCATGGGGAGGCCTCTTCCTAGGACTTGTTCTTGGAATCACCAGGCCTTTCTAGCAGATACAGGTGTCCTTCCTCAACACGATGCCAGAGACAGGAAACCGAGTGCCCTGCTGTTGGTCCATTGATGATGGAGATTTACTTGGGGCCAGCAAGAACACATCTTTGTCATGGGTGGAATGGTGGTTCTCTGAGCAACACTTCCACATCTGAATACCTTTTACTTGTGGTTTTGAGCCTGATAAGAAGATGAACGAACTTATGTACAAAGGAGTCTTTGCAGAGAAGGTATGTATCCCAGCTTATCTGAGCAGCCCCTAGATGCAATTTCCTAAATTATAAAACAGATGGAAGTAGAGATAAAAACTGGATTCATGCACCCAGTTTTTGATTGCAGGTATTGTATTCATCCCCAGAATTCTCATTTCTTTGGACTTCACTACCTGCTTCTCACCCTGTCTAGATGCCTGGGCAGCTCATCTTTTTGACTTTGATAAAAAGTCAAAGGAAGGAGGGATTTCTGTACCTCAGATGTTATTTTTATCATTGCAGTTCTGAGATCAAATCATATTTCTGAGTTTAGAAGCTGTGCATTTACTTAGAGTGCTCTCCATATTAGCATGGTGTGTAGTGACAGTGAAAAATAGGTAGTCTTTCCCATATTGGTGAAATTTGGGTAGCTGCTTTTAACACACTGTGAATAAAGAGGATTTCATATTCTTTTTTCAGGTCTCCTGGTGAAGATGAAGACTAGTTTTATTCTTGGGGAGGAATTATTGGCCTTAAGAATTTCAATTTTCTCCTTTGTATAGTTTCTTTTTTCTCCTTTTGCAGTTTCTTTTTTTGGTGTTATTAAACATAGCCACACTTACTCATGATATTATCTAAGGCTGCTTCCTCTGGAGAGAAAGTTGAATAGTTGCAGTGGAGACTGTGATCCCTGAGGTCGAAACCATTTGCTATCTAGTTCTTTACAGGAGAAATTTGCTGTCCTTGATGTGGACCATTGTGACCACCACAGCAAGTCCTCTGCAGATAGTTACCCTTTGACAATATCCACACATGTATATTGACTTTTGATGGGATTGCATCCTGATGAGCTGTCATAATTGACAGCATGCCATGTCTGGGGAGTTTTCTTAAGTGATTGATCTAACTTGCCTGCCATTTGGTGGTGCTGGAATTCCACATCATCACAAAACCCATCTAGTTACCTTGGCAAACTTATATTTCTCTTACCATGTTGAGACTCTTTTCATACATTGGATATGTATATTTCCCCTTCTGGGCAAACACAGGTGCCCTACTACTGAGATACAGCCTCAGTCTTATTGATCTAAAAAAAATTAATGTTTAAGTATTCTTTAACTGCAGTGTAACCCTTTGCAAGTTATATAAACTGCTGATTTCTTTAGATGTGTAGATCACTTTTAATCATCTATATAGTGTTTAGTGAATGCAAACAAATGTCAGTTTCACTGTAGTTTAATTTGTCAATACTATCAGTAATGGCCTGTGCTCAATAATTCTGGAAAACTGTGGACCATGAAAGCTGATCTAAGGCATGCCCTTTAGTTTAGAGGCATGATATCTTTTGAATGTACTTTTGACTTTGAAGTAAGATACAAGTACAAGTTCATTTTTCGCATAAGATTTACCAATAAACAAATAGTTCATTTATGTGATGGTATTTTTCTGAACTGCCTTATGTATCCCTTCACTTGTATCACATCTTAATTACTGTAGTCCACCAGTCCTAGGAAACTAAGTTTAATGTGATAACAATCCCTAACTCTTTTATTACAGCCTTAGTCATCCTTCTATCACAGGTTAGCAGCTTTCCTGATAATTTGCAATTTACTGCAAACAGTGTTGATAAACAATGCTAATAATTTCCATCTATGTGTTTTTTAATTTTTTCTCTTTAATTACACATGACAGTAGAATCTGTTTTGACATATTTGTAGAAGCATAGAATATGTCTTATTCTAATTAAAATCCCAGTCTTATGAATGTGCACTGTGGTGAGATTCCTGGTGGTGTATTCATTTATGTGCATAGGAATGATATGTCAGATCCATTCCACTGTCTTTCCTATTCCTATTCCCCCTTCATTCATTCATTCCCCTTTGTCTAATTACTAGAAATTCTATTCTTTCCTGCTTTTCCTGTTTAACAAATTATGTATTGAAAGTGCTACTGTGGAATTGGGAAAACCTGGAAATTTCTAAAAAGACAATGAAACTTTCTTACAGTACATACTTAGTCCTTACTCATTACAGATACTGTTTCAGAAACATCTCAATAAAATATTAAAGGTGAATTTGCCCTCCCTGAGCTATACATAGAATTGGGACCTTAGTATCTACATTTTGGGATACATTCTCTATAGTCTCACTTGTATTTATACAGAATATAGATAGATAGATAGATATCTTTAGAACTAAGTTGTATTGTTGAGTGAAACATGGTGTGGTTCTTCCCCATTATGTGTGTTAGGATAAAGGTACCTTTATAGGTACCAGGAGAAAGCAGAATCCTGTCCAGAGGAGAGGAATCTGTGTAAGTGATTAGCATTAGAGACAGACGTGAGCAGGAAGAGGAGGAGGAGAATAGTGGTGTACTCCCAGTGCCTCAAGGAGAGCAGATCAGCCAGTCCAAGTTAAGGAGGTAAGGAATTTATCCAGTTCAGGTTCTTTTCCTAAATTCTATCCTGATGATCTTTCATAATGAGAACATCACACCCACCCAAGGCAAGTTTCCTGCTAAGCTCTTTGTATTGATATAAAGCATTACCTGACTCTCCTGGGATTGACATATGCAGGTGGACTGTGCTCAATCTACTGTCTCTTTCTCTGCAGTCTTCTTCTCCCTTCTACTGCATCTGCACCTGCATACAGGAGTTTGTATCTTGCTCATCCTAAGATCCATCTTAGGATGCACTAACAAATTTCATTTTTTTCCTTTTAAAAAAAATCCCTGCATGTTTTATCTTCTCATTTATCTGTTCAGTAAAAAAATATGTGCAACATATCACCTTAAAAGATAATGGATTGCAGAAGCTAGAGAGGAAGAAAGAAAACAAAGTTGGCAGGTGGCGGCAGGGGGGGGGGATCTTCTAGATCAGTAAAGGAATGGGAACCAGGAGTGGGAGGTAGGGAGGGGAAGTGCTGCGGAGAGATATTGTTCGCATTCCATTGTTATATAGTGTGCATGTACGAGTATGTAACAACAGATCTCATCAGTGTGTACAACTATAATACACCAATAAAAAGATGAAAAAACATACATAAATTTCACCATTGTGAAATGTTGTAAGTCAAATAAAAATGTATTTCTGGAAATGAAAAAAGGTAATGGCTTAGTTTTCAAGCAATATTTGAAAAGAATATCTAATTGAAATAGTAGTCACAACAGCTTTGGCTTCGAGAGGCGAACTCTCAGATCAGGAGTGCAGGTTGTGCTTCCAAGCTCCAGCTGGCTTCGTTCCACCCACATGGCCAGAGAACTGGACACCTTGGACATTAAAAGAGGACTTTAGGGCTTTTATTCCAGGTGGGAATTTTCAGAAAATTCACGATGGAGTCTTGTTGCCACTTGAGTGTTCCTGATTTGTTCCTACTATAGGTTACTTCAAATGGTGGCAAAAGGTCAACCGTGAAGTATGATATCCTGGCTTAAAATGTACATGAATGTTTCCTAAATGAAAGCCCCTTTCCAGACCTCTCATCCTGCTCTAGCTATAGTCTCATTCTCTTCCCTTTGTAGCCCAAGTCCTCCTAGAGATCTCTATATTTGCTCTACCCATTCTTGCACCATGTTTTTCTGAGGTCAATCCAATCAGGCTTTGGTCTAATTTCTTATCTGGCATGTTCAAGGTCATCTTCACCCATCAGCATTCAGGTCTCTACTCCTTAACTCAGTGTGCTGACTTCTGATGCCTGATGTTATGGCAAGCATCACACATCCATCCACCAAAAGAGTCGTGATCTTGGTTGAATTATTCTTTGGAAACTTTCTTGGAACTTTGAGGTGCTGTAAGTCCACAGTCCTGGTCTGGGCAGTGCTCGACTCTTGAGTTCACCCATAGTTTTCAAGTAAAGAAGCGCTATGCAGAGGAATCAAAGTAGAGCCCCACTTATTATTAGTTACATATATCCACTCAAAATGGATTAGTAGCTTAAGTGTAAGACTCACACTATCAAATTATTAGAAGGAAAAGTAGAGAAATCCTTCAGGACATTGGAACTAAACTCCTATATATTATTAGTTAATATATCCACTCAAAATGAATTAGGCGCTTAAGTGTAAGGCCCAAAGTCATTAAATTTTTAGAAGGAAACTTAGAAGAAACCCTCTGGGACATCGGTCTGGGCAATGATTTTTAAAAATTAGTCCCCAAGTGCACAGGTTACAAAACAAAAATTGACATAATGGACTACATAAAACCTGAAAGAGTCTGTGCAGCAGAGGAAAAAAATCAATATGTCAGAGAAAAGAATCAGAGAGTGGAAAAATATTTGTAAACTATATTTCTGAGAAGGTGTTAATATCTAGTATACATATGAAACGCAAAATACTTACGGATAAAAACATCAATAATTCAATGAAACAATGGGCTAAACATTTTGTCGATATTCCTTAGAAGACATACAAATGGATAACAGATGTATGAAAGATGCCCTATTGTTAATAATTAGGGAAATATAAGCAAAAAACACATTGAGGATCCACATCTCCCCAGTGAGAAGGTTATTATCACAAAGACAGAAAATAATAGTGCTGGCAAGGATGGAGAAAGGGGACTCAAGTGCACTGCTGGTGGGAATGTAAATTATGTAAATTAGTAGAGACATTATGGAGAACAGCATGGAGGCTCTTCTAGAAACCAAAAATAAGAGCTGGCACGGGGCCCAGGAATGCCAATTTTTGGTGTGCAACCAAAGGTGGTGAAGTCAACATGCTGAAAATCAACTGCACCACCATGGTCTTGCAGCACTGCTCACAGCAGCAAGAATGTGGGATCAGCTAAATGTCCATCAGGGGGTGAATCAGGAAAATGTGGGGTTGCCCTCAGCAGAATGCTGGTGCTGCCGGACAGTGGGGGCTGACTGTGGGTTCTTGTGTTCCCACCAGGGAAAATGTAAAGTCAAGCACCAAAGCATGCAAGAGAACTTTATTATGTGAGAAAGTAAAGTGAGACTCCAGCAGAGAGCATCCTCGAGGGAGGGTGGGTCATCTCCCAGTAGAGAACGCAAAGGGAAGAATGCTGACTCCAAATTATTAGTTTGGTGTTTGTCTTAGGAACTGGGGAGGACCATCTATTGCACTCTTTGATAATCAGGTGTTCAACTCCTCCTTGTTGGTTGGGAGAGTTTTAAAAATTTTAAAAAATTTGTTCTAATTGTAGATGACAGAATGCATTTACGCATTTTGATAAATCATACATAAATGGAGTGCAATTTCTCATTTTTTCTGATTGTACATATTGTAGAATCACATCAGTCATTAGTCATGTATGTATGTGAAGTAATAATATCTGTCTACTCAACTATCCTTCCTACTCCCATACCCCTTTTCTCCTCCCTTCATTCTCCTCTACCTAATCTAGAGTAACTATTCTTCCCTAGTTCCCACCATCATTATTGTGAATTAGCATCTACATATTAGAGAAAACACTTATTCTTTGTTTTTTTAGGATTGGGATATTTCTCTTAGCATGATATTCTCCAACTCCATCCATTTACCAGCAAATACCAGAACTTCATTCTTCTTTAAATCTGAGTAATATTTCATTGTGTGTGTGTATGTGTGTGTGTATGTATATATACATATATGTGTGTGTGTATATGTATACACACATTATTTATATGGAAAAAGAAAATGTGATATATATATATATATATATAACATATATATCACATTTTCACATTATATATATATATATATCACATTTTCTTTATCCATTCACTTATTGAAGGATATCTAGGCTGTTCCATAGTTTAGCTATTGTGAGTTGAGCTGCTGTAAATATTGATGTGGCTGCATCACTGTAGTATGCTGATTTTAAATATAAACAGATGGTATAAACAGAGGAGTGGGATAGCTGGGTCAAATGGTGGTTCCATTCCAAGGATTTTCTGAGGAATCTCCATATTGCTTTCCATGATGGTTGCACCAAATTGCATTTGCTGTGGAGTTTTTGACCCTAATTGTCCTCTCCAAACTAGGGTCATGCTATTGACCCTAGTCCCTCTCTGGAACTGTTATGGTGGCCATGCTATTCAGGGGGCTTCACCTACAAGTCAATCCTATGTTAATGTGGGTGCTGGGATAAGCAGTCAGGGGTAACCTTACTGTGCCTGAGCCACTGAAAAATGGTCCCTTCTGAGATATAAGGAGACACTGGGGCCAAAACTCCTAGCTTTATCTTGACCTATGTGTGCCCTATTAAGTGTTAGTCCCACAAACCCATCTTTCTTGACGCATTTCCCCAAGTGACCTCCTTTTCTTACTATTTGCTTACTCTCAAGGTCTGTGTACTGATGATTTCCTACAGGTGATCTGCTACAAGTTACCTACTCATCTGCCTTGACAGTAACTTCAAGAAAGTTTTAAGATTAACAAAGTGAATCTGTGACCTTGCCAAATCCTCACTGCTCATCACTAACTACTCAACACTATTCAGTCACAAAGAGCATGAAATTCTGTTACTTGCTTTTCAAACATTTTTTATACTATTAGGTTCTAATTAGTTGCACATGACAGTAGAATGCATTTATGCATTTTAATAGATCATACATAAATGGAATGTAATCTCTCATTTTTCTGATAGTACATATTGTACAATCACATTGGTTATGCAGTCATACATATACATGAGGTAATAATGTCTGTTTCACTCTACTATCATTCCTTCCCCCATACCCCTCCCTCACTTCACTCCTCCCTACCTAATATAAAGTAACCCTACTCTTCCCTATCTCCCACACCCTTATTGTGAATTAGCTTCTGCATATCAGAGAAAACATTTGTCCTTTGGTTTTTTGGGATTGGCTTATTTCACTTAGCATGATATTCTCTAACTCCATCCATTTAACAGCCAATGCTATAATTTCATTCTTCTTTAAAGGTGAGCAATATTCCATCATATATATATATATATATATATATATATATATATATATATATATCACATTTTCTTTATCCATTCATCTGTTGAAGGGCATCTAGGCCAGTTCCATAGTTTAGCTATTGTGAATTGAGCTGCTATAAACATTGACAGGGCTGTGTCTGTTACTTGTGATGACACGGTGGACCTGAAGGACATCAAGTAAACCAACTCAAGCACAGAAAGATAAGCACAGCCTGGTGTCACTCATAAGAGGAATCCCGCTAAGTCGAGCTCATAGAAGTGGGCAACTGAATAGTACTTAGCAGAGACTAGGAGGAGAAGGAAGGCGAGGAGGGAGGGAGAAGAGGCCAATCAACAGGTACAATGTCATTGTCTGAGAGGAACCAGAAGTTCTGGGGTTTCATAGCATACCATGGTGAATATGATTAGCAGTAATGCATTATGTATCTCAAAATAGAAGAAATAATTTTTAGTTGAGTGTTAGTATATGAACTTTTTTCATCAATTTTTTTGTTATATGTAACATTAGGATTGATTTTCATGTAATTATAAAAGCATGGAATCTAACTTGCTCTAATTCCCTGGGACTTCCCCTTTCTTCCCTTCCTCCCTTACCCATCCCCTCCCTCTGCTCTACTGATCTTTCTGCTATTTACTTATAGTTTCTTAAGATCGGTGCCTTATAGATACACATAATGGTTAGAAGAAATTTAAGTGTATTCACCACAAAGAAATGATAAAAGTTTAAAGAGGCTTATTTTAATTTAGTTTAATTTAATTTTAGTTTAAATTGTCTGAGGTGATCACTACTCAATGTGTATAAGAATCAAAACATCACACTGTAACTTAGAAATATGTAAAAATATTGTCAATTAAAATATAAATAGCCGGGCGTGGTAGCACACGCCTGCAATCCCAGCACTTGGGAGGCTAAGGCAGGAGGATTGCAAGTTCAAAGCCAGCCTCAGCAACTTAGTGAGGCCCTAAGCAATTCAGTGAGATCCTGTCTCTAAATAAAATACAAAATAGGGCTGGGGATGTGACTCAGTGGCCGAGTGTCCCTGAGTTAAATCCCTGGTTTCAAAAATAAATAAATAAATAAATAAATAAATAAATAAATAAATAAATAAAATATAAATAAAAACATAATTGGAAAAAGTAGAAGCTCTGTGCTTGCCTTTGACAACTAATTTCTGGGAACACTGAGTCCTCTTCTTCTGGAAAGAGGAAGTACTTTCTTGCTTGTGGAGATAAGTCCTAGAGTTCCTGGGAATCAACTCATGCACCATGTTAAGTTTGCATTTTTGTTTTGATTACCAGGATGATTTTATCTTATTTTTATGTTTCTATAACCTTTGTGGTTCCTAGAAAAATAGAACTCATTTTATAATTCCACTGGTGATTTCTATATGTTACCTACTGTTTCTCTTTTAAAAGTGAATGAGGTTACAGTGGGGAAGGAAGAAATCTCAATGCCACCTTGCAATACATTTCCAATAATCTATCTTGAAAATTTTAAACCCACATAGAATGAATTTGCTTGGTGCAACATAGGTTGATAAGCATGTGAAAAGCCTGAAGTCCTTGAACACAGCAATGTTTAAAATAAATACTATTCTCGAATTCCATCCATTTACCTGCAAATATCATAATTTTATTATTCTTTATGGCTGAAAAATATTCCATTGTGTATATATATAACACAGTTTCTTTATCCATTCATCTATTGAAGGGCATCTAGGCTGGTTCCACAATCTAGTATAGTGAATTGGATTGCTATAAACATTGATATGGCTGCATCACTGTAGTATGCTGATTTTAAATCCTTTGGGTATAGGCCAAGGAGTGGGATAACTGGGTCAAATGGTGGTTCCATTCTGAGTTTTCTAAGGAATCTCAACGCTGCTTTCCAGAGTGGCTGAACTAATTTGCAACCCCACCAGCAATGTATGAGTGTACCTTTTTCCCCACAACCTTGCCAACCCCTATTGTTGCTTGTATTCTTGATAATAGACATTCTAATTGGATAAGATGATATCTTAGGGTAGGTTTGATTTGTAATTCTCTTATTACTAGAGATGTTGAACATTTTTTCATATATCTGTTGATTGCTTATAGATCCTCTTCTGTGAAGTGTCTGCTCATTTCCTTAGCCCATTAATTGATCGGGTTATTTGTATTCTTGGGGTTAATTTTTTTTGAGTTCTTTATAGATTCTGGAGATTAGTGCTCTATCTGAAGTGTGTGTGTCAAAGATTTTATTCCACTCTGTAGGTTCTCTCTTCACATTGTTGATTGTTTCCTTTGGTGAGAAAAAGCTTTTTAGTTTGATTCTATCCCAATTATTGATTCCTGATTTTATTTTTTGTGCTTTTGGAGTCATGTTAATGAAATCTGGTCCTAGGCCAATATGATGAAGATTCGGACCTACTTTTTCTTCTATTAGGTGCAGGGTCTCGGGTAAATGGATGAAATTGGAGAATATCATGTTAAGTGAAATAAGCCAATCCCAAAATACTAAAGGCTGAATGATTTCTCTGGTAAGTGGTTGATGATACATAGCGGGGGTGGGGGGAGGTAAGGTAAGAATGGGGAAAGGATGGATTGTATAGAGGAAAATGAGTGGTGGGGAGGGTGCTGGGAAGGAAAGATAATAGAATGAGACAAACATCATTACCCTATATACATGTATGAATATGCAAATTGTATGATTCTACTTTGTGTACAACCAGAAAAATGATAGTTGTACTCCATTTGTGTACAATGAACTAAAATTAAAAAAACAAAATGAACACTCATATGACACACCCTCTTCATGTACTAAGGGATGGCAGAAGTGTGTCTTATTGTGTTGAGGGTAGGGACACATCTGAATAGGTCTGCTTTTCAGTGATTTTGTAATTGAATTAACACCTTTCTTCAAGGAAAATAAAGAAATACAGTTTCACCTTACAGTTTCTGAAGGAGATGGAAAATGGCAAACCCCAGGACTTGGAAAAGACAACCCCTCAAGACTACCCGACCTGGAGGAAGAGGGAGTAGGAAGGGAGTCACTGAACCGCTCTCTCCCAGTAGATACTTTCCTAGTAACAATGGGCCCTGAGGCAAAAAAGCAAATTTGCTTCCCTTCCTGGCTTCATCCCCAATATCTCCACCAAAAGCAAACATTCTTACTTTCCTGACCACAGTGGGTCCTGAAGGGAGGACGTGGATACATAAATGCTGGACCCTTTCCCATTGCCAATGCATACTGGAAGGAGAAAAGCAAATGTTGAAGCTCAGGGAGACAATGAATCCTGGAGAAAGACTAGAAGCTACAAACACCAAGTTCTGAGCTTTCAGTCCTTCCCAGTAACAATGAGTTTTGGAGTTTTTACAAATTTCTTCCTGACTGCCCAAACCAACAGATTCTGCTCCAGTCTCAAATGATTAATTCACCCTCAATGTGACCTATAAAGCTCAGACTCCCTCTGTAACCAGTGGCCATTTTCTTACACAGAAAATAAGCCCCCAGTGTCTGACTGATTGACACCAGTGGCGGAATAAAGGAAAGCTTGCTGACTCATTTGAAGTCTGCTTCCATCCCAGTTATTCATGTTTTCATAAGGTGTTGAAACATGTTGGTTGTTTTTGCTTACAGTTTCCTGTTGTGAAGAAAATTATTGAAACAGTTGTGATGATATTAAAGAAGTTGCCAATGGGAGTCTACCCAGGGAGTCATGGTCATGGTCCTGGGTATATTTTTGTCAGTCAGCATCAATCACAGGTCACAAGGATTCAAATCTTTTGTGTGAAATACAAAAAGCAATCTTAAGGATCAGTTGACATAACTCTTAACATGAAAAGACACTGCTGAGAATTTGCATTTTTGCTCTCTGCTAGCTAATATTAATTATAGTATTAATATCCATGTGTATGTGATATTTTTCATATCTACAATAGCTATCAGTCTTCCTGATGTCAGTAGTTTGATTTAGGTGATTTCATTTCTAGTTTAAAAGGAACATTTTACTTATTAGAGAAGTATGTAAGCTAAGTCCAAGAAATGGAGGTGAGCAGAAATGTTGGTAAGAGCTGAGTAGCTGGAAGCCTGGCCTCAGAGTCAGGAAATCAGCCTGAACTCCTCACTTTATATTTTTGGTCTTTAAGTATGTGAACTTTTGGGATCTGAATGATAGTAAAATAGCTGGTCTAGTGAGGAGCTCTGGAGTGAGGAGCTCCACGGACAGAGAGATTAGGACTCAGCCTATGACTGCCTCTCTCAAAAGCCCTGCCCAGCCAGGAAGCAGCCCCTGAGCTCCTCTCAGAGATGAGCCTTCCTGACCAGACCTGAGTCAGTAAGACTGTCTGCGTTTCCTGTGGACACACCTTCCATCTTTGTTCTTTTTTTTCTTTTTTTTGTACCAGGGGTTTGAACTCAGGATCACTCAGTCACTGAGCCACATCCCCAGCCTTATTTTGTATTTTATTTAGAGACAGACTCTCACTGAGCTGCTGAGTGCCCTGCCAGGTGCTGAGGCTGGCTTTAAACTTGTGATCCTCCTGCCTCAGCCTCCCAAGCCGCCGGGATTACAGGCATGAACCACCATGCCCAGCCACACCTTCCATCTTTAATATCCAAGGTGAAACATCGAACACCATTGCTTTTCAAACTTGTTTTTTATTGGTGTGTTACAGTTACAGATAATAGTGAGGTTCATTTGACATTATCATACAGAAAGTCCCGTAGTTATATTACCTTGTCCCTAATGCTAATCCAATAATAAGGACAAGGTTTTGAGAAAAAAGTAAGAAGTTTCATTGCTTGGCTAGCAAGGGAGAAACAGAGCACTCCTGTCCCTGAGACTGTTTCTGAACATCAGGGGATACAGATGTTTTAAAAGAAACTACATTCCAAAGGCTACATTTCAGGTGTTTCCTGTCAGGGATTTGTAATTCACTTGTTAACTTGGGAGATAGTCATTTTTTTTTAATTTAATTTTATTTGTTCTTTTTAGATATACATGACCAGGGAGAGAGCCATTTCTTAGATCTTCTGGTGCCATCCCTGAAGTCTGAATTACTTGGTTCCTGTGGTGCGTGTGTGCTCAAGGAGAGATAACTGAGCTTAGGATGGGAAAAAGGTAATCCTGCTTCCCAGGAGGGGAGGAAGGGGGAGAGGGAGAAGAGGAAAAGAAAATGAAACATCTATTTAAAAAGTTGCCTCAGTGGCAGAGCAGAGAGTCAAAGCACAAGGTTATACACAGTCAATGTCACACTCTGACAGTCAATGTCACACTGTTACAGTCAATGCTTTGGCGGTGAGGTCCAGTGTGATTCATACACCTACTTCACTTACTACTTAATTCATTTTAATTGCTGTATATTTCATCACATATTCTCTTTGAGTGATCCTAGTATCATTGATTGAAGTTTTCAAATTCTTGTTATTTTCCATGACCAGCATTTTCAGAGGTAGTTCCAGTACATTAAATATCTTCTGATATTTTCATTTGTCATACTGGGGATGTTCTTCCTTCCTCTTCCCTCAACCTCCCCAACATGTTACTTCTTTTGGAGGAATGAATAGTGCCACATGCAATCATTTGTGACAAAAAGAAAAAAAAACTATAGGAAAAGTCAGTATGAAGGTCCCCTGTGGCGAGCCCTGTACAGGATGCTTTTGTTCTATTCATTTCTCATCATGAAGCATCTCCAAATTTTTTTTCTAGCTTCATTGTAATAGAATTAAGTATAATTTTATATATTTGAGGTTCACAGTGTGATGCTGTATAAACATTACAAAGTTGTACTCAAGCCAATTAGCACATCCTATTAGGTCATCCAGGCTCCTTGCTCTGCTGGAGACGTTTCCCCATGAATAGACACACGCTGCAGCTTGGATCCCACTTTAAAAAATTATTTATTCTATTTAGTTACATTTGACATCAGAATGCATTTTGATTCATTGTGCACAAATGGGGTACAACTTTTCATTTCTCTGGCTGTACAAGATGTAGAGCCACACCATTAGTTTACCCATACATGTACATAGGGTGATGATGTCTGTCTCATTCCACCATATTTCTTTCCCTCTGACCCCATTCCCTCCCCTCATTTCCCTCTACACAATCCAAAGTTCCTCCATTCTTCCCTTACCCCGGCCTCTCACCCCTCTCATGTATCAACATTCACTTATCAGAGAAAACATTTGGCTTTTGTTTTTTTGGGATTGGCTCATCTCACTTAGCATGATATTCTCCAACTCCATAATTGAGCTAATGTCACACCTAATGGTAAGTGCTGCCACAGCCAGCCACTTCAGCCTCCCCTGAGTAGAGAGACCATTGCTTTAAGAGACCTTTCTGGTAGGGCTCTGATTATCTTCTAAGTCTCTTATAAATGCATTTTGTCTTATAATCTGTTTTCTGAATACCAGCATATGGCTTTTAGTTTTATCTATTTTCTTATAAAATTATGCTTGTCACTTTCTCTTATTTAGCTCTCTTTAAAACAATGACATGTCACCTGTTACCTAATGGGAAGAACTCTCCTAGGATGTGACAGTCTCATCGATAGGGTTGCTCAGCTTCTCCTAGAATTAATTGCTAAGGAGGTGACTGTATAAAGCCAGCTTTTTCTTATCTTTGGTCAGTTCCATCTACCTGCTGTAGATATTTCATGGGTAGTGGTGGACACACCTTGGCAATCCAGGGAAAGATTGAGACTTTGGTCAGAAAGAAAATATTAAAATTGCAAAGGTAAATTATGAGATCTGAATGATTATTTAGTAATGCTAATTCTTTACTATCCAGGGCAAAGGTTGGTCAAGAGAATCAACTCATCAGTGAGTATATGTGAGTCCAAATCCAGATTTGCCAAGAATTCACTGTTTATTTCACATTCATAATAAAAGCTCACCTTGAGTTTCCTTTTGGGTAAATGGGGAGGATAGTAAGAACTAACACACCTGCAATTTGACATGACCTTCAGAGATTCCTAAGGCAAGGCAAAGTTTGGGAACCATTGCATTAGAAGATAGATTGCATAACTTCATTCTCATCTTTTTGTTTAAGGCAGAGAATAATTCTGATTGAAAAGCTATGTCTTTTGCTTTATTTTATTTTCAGTTCTTAACACAATACATAAAGAAGTTGGTAAAAATTTGTTTTCATAAAGGGAGTGGAGGGAGAAGGAGTGAGGGAAGCAGCATGGAGGGGGGCATAGAAAAGGAAAATATCTGCATATCTATTTGGCTTCATGAGAAAGTTCTGCACTGAATGCACTTATTCTCAAAAGTCAGCATGTCTCAAACTACTGGATGGCTTATTAAAGTGCAGAAGCTGGTCTTTATCCTCAGAGTTCAGGAAGAATAATTCTGATTTGGTTTCAAGCCCTATATTTTGACATATTCCCAAATGTTGCTGATGCTGGTCCATACATCTTAATTCATGCGATATTTTCATCAGATTCATCACTAACCTGGGAAATAGAAACCAAACAGCTATTTCCCAATTCCACCTCATTGGAATGACAGATGACTCAGCACTGCAGGCTTTCCTCTTCAGACTGTTCCTGTCTATGTACCTGTTCACCTTCCTGGGGAACCTGCTCATCATCCTGGCTGTCAGTTCTGACTCACACCTTCACACCCCCATGTACTTTTTTCTCTCCAACTTATCCTTGGCGGATATCTGTTTAAGTATAACCAAGATTTCAAAGATGTTGGTGAACATTGAAGCACAGGATCAGAGCATCACCTGCTGAGGACGTCTTTCCCAGGCCTACTTTGTTTTGGATTTTGCTGACTTGGAAAGCTGTTTTCTTGGAACAATGACATATGACTGGCATGTGGCCATTTGTCACCCTCTGAGCTATACAGTCATCATGAACACCACCTCTGTGTTGCTGATGTTATTTTCCTGGTCATTAGTGTTGTGAGTGCCCTGCTGCAGTCTGAGGGTGCTACACCTGTCCTTCTGCACAGCCCTGGAGATCCCCCACTTCTGTGAACTCACTCAGGTAATCAAGCTGGCCTGTTCTGACAGCCTCATCAATAACATCCTGATGTATATTGTAGCTGTTCTATGTGGTGGAATTTCTCTCTCTGGAATAGTTTGCTCTTGTACTCAAATTGTCTCCTATGTTTTAAAATCCCACCAGTGAGGGGAAGGTATAAGCCTTTTCGACCTGTGGGTCTCACCTGTCTATTGTCTCCTTGTTCTATGGGACAGGTTTGGGGTGTACATTATCTCTGCAGTGACTGACCCCCCTGGAAGACTGCAGTGTCTTCAGTGATGTATTCTGTGATCACTCCGTTATCTACAGCTGGACCCCTTTATTTGCAGCCTCAGGAACAGGGACATGAGAGAGGCCTTGAGGAAACCCTTTGGTAGGATAAGTTCTCTGGTATGATGTGCCATTTATGTGGATTTGGGTTTTAGAGTAAGGCAACGTGAAGAGAATACTGGTGAGCCAGGATGATTGACGCTTTGATATCAAATTTTTCTCAAATGACCAGATGAACAAAAAACTAAACATATGCTATTTGGGGTTTGTTACATAACTTTGCTTTTCTTTCTTGATCTGTGATGTTTTACAAATTGTTTCAGCTCTTCAAATCCATTTCTGTGTTCAGGTCATTGAGTCAGAGGCTGAACTAGGTGTTCCAGCTTTAGTGATTTAAATAGATATAAAATATTTTTTACAAATAATTTTCTCTTGAAAAGTAGCAATCACACCTTTTTATGGGCTTCAGTGTGATATTTTAGTACATGAAAACAAAGTCAGATCAGGTCAACTGGCATGTCAAGCACCCTATTTTTTTCAAATATTTATCATTTATTTTTGTTGGGAACATTCAGAATCTTCTCATTTTGAAATATCTATCAACTGTTGTCAACCATAGTTTTAATAACTACTAACCAGCAGTTATTATTCTACTTTGTGGTGGAACATCAGAAGTCATTTCTCCTATCCCACTGCACCTCTGCATCCATTAACACTCCCCTTTCTCCCACATCTTCTGAAGCTCTGGTGACCACGTTCTGAGCATGTTCTGATCTCCTGAGATCAGCATTAGCACCCATATGTGAGAATGTGTAGTATTTGTCCTTCTGTGCCTGACTTCTTTTCACTGAAAATCTTCTGGTTCCATTGATGCTGCTGCAAATGACAGAATTCCACTCCTTAATGTGTAAAAAATAATCCACACTATATTCCACTTACTTTATCCATTCACCCATTGACTGGCACCTTGTTTAGTTTCACCTCTTGGCTACCATGAAGAGTGCTGCAGTGGAGATGGAGTCTGAAGTCTCTTGTATTCACCAATAAAATCACCTCTGGATACTCCCAGTAGTGGAATTACCAAATCCTATGGAAGTTCTTTATGTACAGTTTCTAAGTTTTATTTTATTGTAAGGACACAGCATAAGATTTACCCTTTTCACCAAGTTTTAAATGTGCAAAAGATATTTTTTAAAAAATTTTTACAGACTGGATTTTAATTCTTTATACAAAATTGGGCTACAATTTTTCATTTCTAAGGTTATACACAATGTAGATTCATACTATTCATGAAATCAGACATGTTACTTATGGTTTTTGTTTATTAATTTTTAAAAAATTATTTATTTTTAATTTTTACAGATTTTGTTATTTTTTTTTCTTTTTAATATTAGCCATTCTGAAGTGAGATAATATTGCATTGTGGCTTTGATTTGGGTTTCCCTGATGATTAGTGTAATGGAAACATTTTTTCCTACAGTTGTTCACCTGTGTATATTCTTTGAGAAATGTCTATTCAGGTCATTTGTATATTTATTTAGTTGTTTTAAACTTGTCTTTATTTTTAAAAATAAAAAAAAAATTGACAAAGTCATGTGTGTTTACAAGGCCCAATGTAATGTTGTAATGCATGCATATATTATGCAATGAACACCTAAGGCTACTTTACACATCCATCACCTCACAAACTTATTTATTTTCTGTGGTGACAATATTTACAATCCCATCATCAGTCACTGTGAGGTGCAAGAGATCAAGATAACTCATTCTTTCTGTGTAACTGAAGCTTTGTACCCTTTGATCATTTTCTCTCCTTTCCCCATCCACTGCCCTACCCAAGATCTCACCACCACCCTTTTACTCCCACTTGGCTGTTTTAGATTTGAAATATAAGTGAGAGAGTACAATGCTTACATTTCTGTGACTGGTTTATTTCACTTAGCATATGGTACATTTTAAAATTGTATTATTTGTTTCTTTTTTTGAGGCAGAGGAGCTGTTGTATATTCTGGAGAGATTTAAGGATGTCTTTATGGATCATTCTCAGAGGAAGGAAAGTAGTAGAGGGTGGACAGGTCACAAAAAGGCAAAAGAGGCTGTTGCCTTATGTGGAGTCTGGCTTCTGCCTTATTGTATGTCTGGGTCTCATCCATTGCACCCCAGGATAGGCCCATATTGTAGAAAGAGAGCTATATTTTGTACACAATTTAATAATTATTGGGACCAGTCACTATTAAACAATATTCTTCTGAGGTATTGTTATACTCTAACACACTCAGTTAATTAGATTATCTCAGAAGTAGAGATGATGTTAAGATATTTGAACTTTATCAGAGAGGAACCTTAAGTTTCCAATAAAAAGTAAGCTTGATTCTAATGTGCAAAAGCACTGCAGAGGGCTTATACTAAAGAGAACTGACTGGAGATTGGTGAAAAACACTGAGAACTTGTCACATGAGAATCTCATTATAAGAACCTCAGAGTTAATGTGTGTACCTGAATAGGGAGCAGGTTGTCATTCAATCTATCATAATGTGGGTCTTCTAGGTCTAGCTCTTGACCTTCTAGCTCTTCCAAGGTCACCGGAGGGTTGCAGCAGATGCAGGAGTCACACCTAGATGTGGTTCCCAGAGACAGAAACCTGAGTGCCCTTCCATGAGTCAGTTGATAATAACACTTCCATTGAGTCAAACAGATGACATCTCTTTCATGAATTGAATTATGTCACTCAGAATGACATGTGTGAGTTCTAATTCTCTCATTTATGACATTACCTTAAGTGACAAAAGGATGACTGCTGCATACTTAGGAAAAGAGTCTTTGAGGAGAGGAAGCTTACCAATGACACTTTGGGTGGGCCTGTAACTCATTCCATTAAACACTGATGAGCTCCTCATTAGGTGTTGAGTAGTCATTTGGTGATTCTCTGTGCTTTGCTTTGAGAGTTTGTCCTTTCAAATGTCGTGTTGAAATGGAATTGTCATTGAAGCAATTTTGAGAGGTGGGGTCCTTTAAGAGGTGCTTAGGCCATGAGAGCTCTGCCCTCATCAATGGATTAATGATGCCATCAAAAGGATTCTCAGGGGTGGTCTGTCTTCATCTGCTGTGCTTCCATGTGAGGACAGCATGTGTGCCAGCTGGAGGATGGGCATTGAAGGCACCAGCTTGGAAGCAGAGACAGGATCCTTAGCTAGACACCAAACCTCCTATGGCCTTGAAAACATTCCTCTTCTTTATAAATTCCCTGGTCTGCAGTACTCTATTAAGCAGCACAGAATAGATTAAGACACTGTTTGAGGATTATTTTCCTTTAGTTTATCTCTTGTGATGCTGAGGATGGAACCCAGGGCCTCATGTATGCTAGGCAAGCACTACCACTGAGCTCCATCCACAGTGCTCTGTTTAATTTTTGGTTTGCAGATCTAATGTGAATGGGAATGGGTCCCCCCCTTATTTATGGATGCGAACTCACTTTTTTCCAATATAGAAGGGTCCCAGTGTTTTTCAGAATCACCAATCACTTCTCTAGTTGGAATTAAGTTGAGTGATTCCTCTGCTTGTGATTTTAATAATAAAAAGTCCAACCAAGAAGCCAGCAGGTAGCACAGCTCTCTTGCTTCTTGGTAGATTATCTGAAATCTTCAGCTGTTTTTAGTCACCTATATAATCCAAGACAGTTCAACAATTTCAGTTTGCCCACATTTACCAGATTTGAAGTTCCAGTTTTGCCCAGGGCTTCAACACCTAATCTCTTCCAGAATGTTTAACCCTGTTACATGGAGACAGTAACATTTTCCATATGACCATAGGTTCCCTGAGCCCCTTGTTTATCCTCATAACTCTTTATGTTTGAGTTCACTTTTTTGGCGTGCAAAAACCATATCTCAATTTATGAGAACATGCTATGTGATCTAAAAATTTATTGATTATTTCATGTATTTGAAATTAATGGGACTAGGAAGGTGTAGACTGACATAATAATGCCATCTTATCTATTGTCATTATCAAATAATCTATCATAGCACCACTGAATAAAGAAGAAGTTCATTTTAAAAAGTTAACATGCCATGAAATGTATGATAAATGTGAAAATATTGGACTCTTATGCTGGAAAACTGGAAATCCATATGCAGCAAAATGAAACTCAACCCATATCTCTCACCCTGCACAAAACTCAACTCAAAATGGATGAAGGACCTAGGAATTAGACCAGAGAGACCCTGCACCTAATAGAAGAAAAAGTAGGTCCAAATTTTCATCATGTGGGCTTAGGATCAGACTTGGTTAACATGACTCCCAAAGCCCAAAAATAAAGGCAGGAATCAATAATTGGGATAGAGTCAAACTAAAAAGCTTTTTCACAGCAAAGGAAACAATCAACAATGTGAAGAGAGAGCCTACAGAGTGGGAGAAAATCTTTGCCACACACACTTCAGATAGAGCACTAATCTCCAGAATCTATAAAGAACTCAAAAAACTTTACACCAAGAATACAAATAACCCAATCAATAAATGGGCTAAGGAAATAAGCAGACACTTCACAGAAGATGATCTACAAGTAATCAACAGATATATGAAAAAATGTTCATCATCTCTAGTAATAAGAGAAATGCAAATCAAAACTATCCTAAGATATCATCTCACCCCAGTTAGAATGTCTGTTATTAAGAAATCAAGCAACAATAGGTGTTGGTGAGGATGTGGGAAAATGGTATACTCATACAGTGCTGGTGGGGTTGCAAATTGGTGCAGCCACTCTGGAAAGCAGTATGGAGATTCCTTAGAAAACTCAGAATGGACCCACCATTTGACCCAGCTATCCCACTCCTTGGCCTATAGACAGTGAACTTAAAATCAGCATACTGCAGTGATGCAGCCACATCCATATTCATAGCTGCTCAATTCACTATAGCTACATTGTGGAACCTTAGATGACCTTCAATAGATGAATGGATAAAGAAATTGTGGTATATATACACAATGGAATATTACTTAAAAAGAAGAATAAAATAATGGCATTTTCAGGTAAATGAAGTTGGAGAAGGTCATGCTAAGTGAGATTAGCCAATCCCAAAAAACCAAAGGCCAAATGATTTCACTGATAAGTGGTTGATTGGTTGATGACACATAATGGGGGTGGGGGGAGGTAAGGGAAGAATGGAGAAAGGATGGATTGTATAGAGGAAAATGAGGTATGGGGAGGGGGTGTGGATGGAAAGAAAATAGAATGAGACACACATCATTGCCCTATGTATATGTATGAATCTGCAAATTGTATGATTCTAGTTGGTGTACAACCAGAAAAATGATAGTTATACTCCATTTGTGTACAATGAACCAAAAAAAAATGATGAAAGTTTCAACATGAAAAAGTGTCTTCACCTAACTGTGGTTGAAATCTGACTGCTTACTGGGAGGATAGATTAACTGCCTTGCCAGTGCCGTAATTTCCCATAACTCAATAAAAACTTAAGAGAAGCAAATTATTTATTTCCCCTCATGTGAAATAAAATGTAACCAGACACTACTGTGATGAAGTTTGAAAATGAGGTTATAAAGATTGAAAAAGGGGGCTGGGATTGACTCAGTGCTAGAGTACTTGCCTTGCACGTGTGAGGCACTGGGTTTGATCCTCAGCACCACATAAAAATAAATCAAATAAAGTTCAAAAAAGGATTAACCCATACTTCTGTATCAGTTACAGTCAGAATGGTCTACAGATTGTAGATTGGAATCTGATGAATTAAATGTCAGGAGTGAAGATTAAGGCTCAGAAAACGTCAGTGATTCTTAGAGAAAGTTTGAGTGCTTGTGTTTTTACATTATCTCACCTATATTTACAATATGTTGTGTATGACCACGTGTGAAAACTATGCTTCCACACATAAAACTAGAATCAGGTTTCAGAGAGGCCATTGCTTCTCCTGACGAAAAAAATAGGAAGCATGAGATAAAGTGAGGGGAGGGTGGTATGTACCTGTGTGTGAGTTACATGAAATGTGGCTGAGAGAAGCAGGCGGTGAGAAGGGAATGAGCAACTTGGTGTTGCAGAGTAAGGGAGTCAGCCATACTGAAATCTGTCTTTTTAGAGACTTGCCCTTTAAGTATTTGCAGGGCCATAGATCCAAATTACAATAATGTCATTTGTCTAATAAGGAGCTTTGAATATTGAGTCCTCAGGGACACAGAAACTGGAAATACCCTGTGACCAGTCAGGAGAGGTGACCTGGCAATCCCCTCAGAATATATGTCTCTGGCAGGAGCTCAGTGTCTCACTCTGTCCTTCTGCCTTCCTGAGCACAGATCTTCTATGTCCATCCAACCTCCAGGGGAGATGACCAGCATCAGTCCACAATGATGCCAGCCAGGTAACTTGAAGTCCCCTAGACAATGGAAAGGAAGCAGGAGAATAGTCCAGTTTCATCCTGGTGATGGAGCTGTGAGGAAAATACTGAGGGTGGTCAAGACCAGGTCCCCCAGGGCTCTGTGCTTAACTGTCTGCAACCATTGTGAAATGGTCTTGGTACCCTTGTAAAATCACTAGACACAGCTCTCAATCTGGTGTTCTCCTCTGTCTATGTAAAGACAAGAACCATTTTCCTATTGAGCATAAACTTTTCCTTTTTCAAAAGGGATGAATGTGCCAACCTTGTCTCACATTTTCTTGTGCTCTTGGGTGGTGGAGGGGAGATATGGTCGTCAGCTTCACCTTATCTTTCTATCACCTGCTCCTACATCTATTGTGCAGAAGAATGTAGGTGTCATGTGTGTTACTGGCTGTGAGGATGCTGGGGAAGCACGCAGAGATCTAGGCAGACCCAGGAAGCTACTTCACTCTCTACCTGTCCTCATTATAGAACCATAGATTATTTTTAATTGTGACTGCAATGGAGAGAGTGGAATAATAATTTAAAATATATTCTCATATTCCATTATTATCACATTAATATTTTTAAATTAAAAATAATACATACTTAAGGCATCATTACATATTTCACCACATTCATGGTCTCTTCTGAGAAGTAAGACCAACGGAAGTATTTCCCTTGTGCATTTTTTCATAGTTTATATGTATCCATCTGTACATGTAGGGTAAAAGGAGAATTCCATAACCTCAATTAGGCAGAAAATGGAGAAATAAATTGAGATGCAATCATATGGCAGAACACTCTATGATAAAGTTGTTGAAATTATGAAGAATATTATAAAAATTATACACAAAGTCAATTGTAAAATGACATGAAGTATATGATGCTTGCAACATAGACCTTTGAAAAATAAATACTATACAATTACTTGTGGAAGAATAGTATGAAATGCAATAAAACATGAGGGAATCACATATATGTGCTGTTTAACTTATAACTGGTTACCCTGGGAAAAAAATATGGTTTTATGAACATACACATGTTTTATTGCAGTGATAAGGCCTAAAATTAAAATTGAGAAGGGTGTGAATTTGATAATGTTCATTGGTGTGTACTCAGATGTTTACTGTTATTTTCTATACTTTTGTCATGCTAGATATTCTACAATGTATAAAAATATCTTTGTAGAGGTTTGATAAATATTTAGAGATTTATTTTTTCGTGAAGGACCCAGTGTATCATACAATTTTTACTCTCTTGTGACTTTTCAATGCGGATATTGATTCATATGTCTAATTTGTTTTCATCATTTCCATCATTTCAATTGTATTATGTGCATGCCAAATGAATAGTGATGCCATGAATATTGATTTCCTTTCCTCTGTGCGTGACCAGACGCCCATGAGGAAGTGAACACATGAAATAAGCTGACCTTCAAATTTGAAGTTATAATTTCAGGGATATTCTGTCTCTCTGTCCCTTTTTGCCATTTGTCCCACTGTCAACTTCCTCCTACACAGGAAACACACCAGATGCCTATGTCCTGGAACACACAACTTCCCAAAAGGAAACGCCTCCATGAGGGCCCAGGGTGTTGAGCAAGTGCTGGCCCAGTTTGGTCTGTCCCTTTCCCATCATTGCAACAAGTCTGTGAAGTTTTCTGACAGGTCCTGTGATAGTGATGAGGACATTGGGGCTATTGAAAGAGTTGAAGAATTTTTTCCCTATTTACAAACCAGGAGCTGGAGTCTGGATTTCATTCAGAGCATGTGGATCCATGAATTACCCTAAATGATTGATGCTCTGAAGGTCACTCTGTCATGTTCTCCATGAACTCCTGTTAGGATGTCTCATGCTAATGCTATTCTCTGTCTCCCTGTTGTGTAAGTATTGGATTGTTGCTACTTTCATATTCATTTTTGTGAGCCTATGTTTTCATTATTTTCTCCTGTTCAGTTATATTTGTTTCTTTTAATCATAGTCCACCTACCACCTTAGAGAAAGAACTTATCTAAGAAAGTTGAGATGAGTCAGGCTTCCTGATATATTTATCTATCTATCTATCTATCTATCTATCTATCTATCTATCTATCTATTTATTTTGGTCCATTGAACACAAATGAAGTACAGCTATTGTTTCTCTGGTTGTACACAAAGTAGAGTCACACCATCTGTGCTTTCATACATGTACACAGGGCAATGATGTCTGTCTCATTCTGATATTATTCTTACCCCCCACCCCGACCCCACCCCTCCCTTCCCCCTATGCAATCTATCCTTCCTCCATTCTTGCCTCCCTTCCACCCTGCATTATGCATCATCATTCACTTAACAGAGAGATCATTCTGCCTTTAGAGTTTTGGGATTGGCTGATTTTATTTTTGTATTTCTGTGTTTGATAGTATAAAATAGTTCTGAGAAAAAGAGCCATCTCCAGTTACTTCATCCTCACAAAGCAGCACAATGTGTGGATGGGTCTTTACTCAATTAATGTTGGGCTGAATGAGTATGTCCAAGGAAGAAGGTGGGGGAGATATTGAATGGAATGAGACGTAAGCAGAGGAGAGGATTTCAATATTCACCTAGGTTCAAAGTAGAAGAGAGTTTTCCCTGAGCAGCAGTTCTCAAGTGTGGCCATGTGTGGGAGAATCGTTAAATTGCTGATTGCTGGTCCTCATTCCTGGAGCTTGTTGTCTGTAGGTATGGGGTGGAGTCTAGGTATCAGTATTTCTAACAAGTTCCCAGTCAATGTGGTTATTGCTCTGAGCCCAGCAGTCTTAGCTTTTATTATGATGTCACCATTCTTTTTGCATTAGATTCATCAGTAGCACCAAACCCAGAAACCAAACAGGTGTTTCTGAATTCCTGCTCCTGGAACTGACAGGGGATCCAGCACTGCAGATGCTTCTCTTCAGCCTCTTCCTGTCCATGTACCTGGTCACAGTGCTTGGGAACCTGCTCATCATCCTGGCCATCAGGTCTGAGCCCCACCTGCACACTCCCATGTACTTCTTCCTCTCCAACCTGTCATGCACTGACATCTGTATGAGCACAAGCACAATCCCCAACATGCTGGTGAACATTCAAACACAGAGTCGGAGCATCTCCTACACAGCCTGCCTCTCCCAGGTCTTCTTTTTCTTGGCTTTTCGTGTCCTGGAAAATTGTCTCCTCACAGCCATGGGCTATGACCGCTATATGGCCATTTGTTACCCACTGATGTACACCATCATCATGAATCCTTCTCTCTGTGTGATGCTGGTTCTTATTTCTATGTTCATCAGTATTGTGAATAGCTTGCTCACACTCTGATGCTGCTACATCTGTCCTTCTGAACTGACATGGAAATACCTGACTTCTTCTGTGAACTTTCTCATTAAACCTGCCTGTTCTGATACCCTCATCAATAATATTTTGATTTATTTTTTCTCTGTCATATTGGGTGCTAGTGCTCTATTTTCAATCATTTTTTCTTATACTCACATTGTCTGTTCTCTTTTGAGAATACCATCAGCTGGAAGAAAATATAAAGCCTTTTCCACCTGTGGATCTCATCTCTTGGTTGTTTCCTTGTTCTATGGCACAGGTTTTGGTGTGTACCTTAACTCAGTTTCTGAGTCATCCAGGAAGACTGCAGTGACTTCAATGATGTACTCTGTAGTCCTTCCCATGCTGAACCCATTTATCTACAGCCTGAGGAACAAAGACATGAAGGAGGCCCTGAGAAAAATATTTGGTAGAATAATATTTTAAGGTTGTTTTCATCATAATTAAACCAAGTTTCTAGAATGTGTCTAAATTCACAAAATGAGAACATGCATCCATAAGTCAGCATGATCTCTTCATGTATAGAGCTTAAACAATGGAATTCTCACAGGAGAATCTGGGAACCTGTCACTGGGGCACGGTTTTTTGATTGAGCACAAGGAAAAGTGTTCAGCACCACCAGAGGTGGACAGCTCCATACCTGGACTCCACCATGTCTTCCAGAGCAGACCTTCTCTATTTGCAGAACACTTGTGGCTGTAGGTAAACTGACAGCTATGCGCATATGGCATAGTCATTGGTGTCCCCCCGAAGCTACTACGTTTGAACCATTGGGGCATCTGTTGCAAGTATATGCTTTATAAATAAGTACTGTGTGAGACTCTGATACTGTTTCAACTCTGAAAATACAGACACTAATATTTGAAGAACAGAGGACAATGTATCCATAATATGCAACATAAAAGGTCTTGATTCCAATTTACTTGTTCAACCATTATATGTTTGGTGTATAAAACTTGTCTGCAATATAAAAATTGTGGTAATATAATGAAAACATACAAATAAATTGACTTAAAGGAAACAGTATTTTTGGAGAGTTCTCCACTCATATCTTTCTCTCTACTCTCTAATATTAATAATTTTGCTGAATTCTGTTTTCATCACTTAAAACTATTGTTTTGGAGAACAGTAGAATAGAAGAGAAGAAGATGGGTCCAGGGAAAGTGAAGGAAGGAGGGAAACAGGAGGTTCTGTGGAAAGAAACTGACCAAATTATATTATGTGCCTATGAATCCCAATAATTTATATAATTATAATGCACCAATAAATCTCAATAAAAGGAAAGTAAAACATTGTTCAATTTCTCTGAATCCTATGAAATTGCCAGTAGTTGATTGTGCAATATCCCTATCATTTGTGCAGAACTCATTCATTTGTTTTTTAAAATGTTTTTATTAATGTTTTTATTACAATGATAGGGTTCATTGGGATGTATTCATACATGTATATGATAATTTTGCTTATTTCTTTTTTTTGGTGTGTGGAGTGCTTGGGGTTGATTCCCAGGCCTCATACATGTTAGACTAGTGCTGTACCACTGAGCTACACCCCCACCCCTCAACTGCGTTTCTTTAATCATATTTGCAAGTATCCTTGCAAAATTTATTAAATAGTTTTACAAAAGAAATTGATTCATTTTGAACTAAGAACTGAATGAATTCTGTTTATGATTGTTTTTGCTTCATTTTACTTTGAGATTCAAACCTGCTGTTGATTGAGGGACCAATTAATCTCTTTTTATATTGTATAGTTTTATTTATTTATTTTTGGATTTTTTGGAGTAATGAATTATAAATTTTATTCTCAAATCTAGTGATAGTTATCTTTCTACAGTTGGACACATAATGACTAGTTTGTATTCCAGATAAATGTATGCAAACTTACTGACTCTCTTGGAGTCAAATAAAAAGTCACGTTATATTTTTCAGTAGTAATAAACATGGATTTAATGGGATTCCCCATTTGTGCATCCATTTATAGGTATATCCTGTACTTTTACTCAGTGTTGATCTTGTTATATTACATTGTAATCATATTTCCTTATCTTTGTTTACATTAGAAGCTATATTATCTAAAACCAGAGCCCTGGTCTGTATTTTATTGCCTTAGCTTAATGTCTGGTCTAATACATTTGTTAACAAAATAAGTATTCATATTCTGCCATGCTGCAGTAATCTAATACAATCTTGATTTAAAAGATTTAGCAAAGTTTAAGGAACATGGGTCTCAGTTACAAAATCAAACACCTTGTATTATTGTATTTTTCTCATGTCAATAAACTAGGTTAAAGTGAGCTTACTTAAATTGATTTTAACTAGCAGTAATTGTTGTCCCAGATTCAGACCAGACAGTGGTGTATATGGTTGCCTCTCATCCTCTTTGCCTCCATTTAGTCACAAGATACCAAAACAATTTCCTCAAAAGAAGTATAAACTGAATTAGAAAAAGTATTTTTTGTAATGTGCTCTGGAAGTACTTTGGTCAGAGATTTCTATCTTAACCCTTATTTAAAAGTATGTATTCAAAGTGTTAGGGAGCCAACAGTCAACAGGATCAAATTTTAAAAGTAATATTTTTGATAATTCAACTGCAGAGGGTCTATCTCTGTATCCTACTTCTGCTATAAAAACCTTAATGGCTTAAATCAATACAATTTATTGTTTTTTGATTTTGGCGATGGGAAGTCTGAACTGAGTCTCATGGGTAAAGTCATCTTAGGTACATTCTTTGCTGCTGCCGTCTTGAGGAGAATCTGTGCTCTTGCTCCTTGCATATTCTAGAGGCTGCCCACAGTTCTTGGAAAGCATCCCTTTTCAAAACCAGGCCTCATCAGGTGAATTGTACCTCACAACACTCTCACAGGATCCTCACTGTTACAGACTTAACATCCCTTATGGTTACATTTGGCCCACCCAGATACTCCAGCATATTTCCATTTTAAAGTCAGAAATGAACAACCTCAAATTCTGCCTTCAATGGTACTTCTTTGTTCTTATGTAATACAGTCACAGATTCTGGAGATTCTGATGTGGATATCTTTGAAAGGTCATTATTCTGAATATCAGAGAGGCAGAAAATGCATTTATTATGGATAAGTGTTTTGTTATCATTTAGAGAAATACTTTGTGGAATATCATTTTTGAATGTTTTATATAAACTCTATGGCACATGTAGGTAGAGACAGATTCCTCCTTTGCCTTTTTTTCTGATCCTTTTATTATTTTCACTTAAGTTTGAGTTCATGTTTAATATTTGTAGAAATAAATAGTACTCAAAAACTACTATTCCTCATGAATAACATATTTTTCTGAAACTGGTATTCTCAATAACTGCTTATTATTTTTTTCCAAACAAGATAAGAATAACATTGTTGGTTTGTTCCATTACTGATGATGTTCAATTTACCCAATTGTTAAAGGCAGATATCTCCATTGCATAGTTATCATTTTGATGATTGTGGTTAATAAGCAGTTTTGGGAGACATGATTTATGCCTGTGATAATGTACTTTTATTCACCAAGTGTTAATCCTCCAGATTTAGCACTTCTGATTTTTGCTTGAATCAATTATTAATGTGATGACAAAAGTGGTGTATAAATCCATTATCACTTCTAATTTTATTAGTTGGCATTTTACTATAAACAAAAGCCTTCTTTTCCTTCACAGTTAATTGATTTTAAAAATTATGAACTGAATACTCAAATTTTATTCAGTGATGTTCCATTACTATTTTGGATTTTGATGTTTAATTTTTTTATTTATTTAATTTGATTCATTGAACACAAATGGAGTACAGCTATTATTTCTCTGGTTGTAAACAAAGTAGAGTCACACCATCTGTGCATTCATTCATGTACACAGGGCAATGATGTCTGTCACACATTCTGTCATTATTACCCCGCCACCCTGACCCCACCCCTCCCTTCCCTCTATGCTATCTATCCTTTCCCCATTCTTGCCACCCTTCCAACCCACATTATGCATCATCATTCACTTATCAGAGGGACCATTCGGCCTTTGGATTGTAGGGATTGGCTAATCTCACTTACCATAACAGTCTCCAACATCATCCATTTACCTGCAAATGCCATAATTTTATTCTTCTTCATGGCTGAGTAATACACCATTATGTATATATACCACAGTTTCTTTATCCATTCATCTATTGAAGGGCATGTAGGTTGGTTCCACAATCTAGCTATTGTGAATTGAGCAGCTATGAACATTGATGTGGCTGCATCACTGAGGCATTCTGATTTTAAGTCCGTTGGGTATAGGCCAAGGAGTGGGATAGATGGGTCAAATGGTGGATCCATTCCAAGTTTTCGGAGGAATCTCCACAATGCTTTCCAGAGTGGCTGCACCAACTTGCACTCCCACCAGCAATGTATGAGTGTATCCTTTTCCCCACATTCTTGCCAACACCTGTTTTTGTCTGTGTTCTTAATAAAAGACATTCTAATTGGGGTAAGATGAAATCTTAAGGTAGTTTTGATTTGCATTTTTTTTATAACTAGGGATATTGAACATTTTTTCATAAATCTGTTGATTGCTTGAATATCTTCCTCTGTAAAGTGTCTGTTCATTTCTTTGACCCATTTATTGATTGGGTTATTAGTGTTCTTGGTGTAAAGATTTTGAGTACTTTGTAGATTTTGGTGATTAGTGCTCTATCTGAAGTGTGTGTGGCAAAGATTTTCTCCCACACTAAAGGCTCTCTCCTCACATTGCTGATTGTTTCCATTGCTGAGAAAAGCGTTTTAGTTTGACTCTATCCCAATCATTGATTCGTGCTTTTATTTCTTGCGCTTTGGGAGTCATGTTAAGGAAATCTGGTCCTAGGCCAACGTGAGGAAGATTTGGACCTATTTTCTGTTCTATTAGGTGCAGGTTCTCTGATCTAATTCCTAGGTCCTTGATCCATTTTGAGTTGAGTTTTGTACAGGGTGAGAGATATGGATTTAGTTTCATTTTGCTGCATATGCATTTCTGGTTTTCCCAGCACCATTTGTTGAAGAGGCTATCTTTTCTCCATTGCATGTTTTTGGCTCCTTTGTCAAGTATGAGATACCCGTATTTATGTGGGTTTGTCTCTGTGTCATCTATTCTGTACCATTGATCTACCTGTCTATTTTGTTGCCAATACCATGCTGTTTTTCTTACTATTTCTCTGTGGTATATTTGAAGATCTGGTATTGTGATACCCCCTGCTTCACTCTTCTTGCTAAGGATTACTTTAGCTATTCTGGGTCTCTTATTCCTCCAAATGAATTTCATGATTGCTTGCTATAATTCTATGAGGTCCATCGTTGGGATTTTAGTTGTAATTGCATTGAATTTGTATAGCACTTTCAGTAGTATGGCCATTTTGACTGTAATAATTCTGCCTATCCAAGAACATGGGAGATCTTTCCATCTTCTCACATGCTCTTTAACTTCTTTCTTTAGTGTTCTGTAGTTCTCATTGTAGAGGGCTTTCACCTCTTTTGCTAGATTGATTCCCAAATATTTTATTTTTCTAGAGGCTATTGTGAATGGTATAGTTTTCCTAATTTCTCTTTCAGAGGACGCATCACTTATGAATAAAAATGCATTAGATTTATGAGCATTATTTATATCCTGCTACTCTACTGAATTCGTTTATGAGTTCCAGAAGTTTTTTGGTGGAATTTTTAGGGTCTTCTAAATAGAGAAATATGTCATTCCAAATAGGGATATTTTGAGCTCTTCTTTTCCTATTCATATTCCTCTAATATCTTTGGTCTGTCTAATTGCTCTGGCTAGAGTTTCAAGGACAATGTTGAACAGAAGAGGAAGAAGAGGGAATCCGTGCCTTGTTCCAGTTCTCAAGGGGAGTGCTTTCAATTTTTATTCTCTTACAATGATGTTACATGTGGGCTTAGCATACATAACCTTTACAATGTTAAGGAATGTTCCTACTATCCCTATTTTTTCTAGTGTTTTGAGCATGAAGGGGTGCTGTACTTTATCAAATGCTTTCTCTGCATCTATTGAAATAATCATGTGGTTCTTGACTTTCAGTCTGTTGAGGTGGTGAATTACATTTATTGATTTCCGGATGTTGAACCAACCTTCATCTCCGGGATGGAACCCACTTGATCATGGTGCACTATCTTTTGAATATGCTTTTGTATGTGATTTGCTAAAATGTTGCTAAGAATTTTTGCATCTCTGTTCATTAGAGATATTGGTCTGAAATTTTCTTTCATCCATGTGTCCTTCTCTGGTTTTGGTATCAGGGTGATATTAACTTCATTGAATGAGTTTGGAAGGGTTCCCTCCTCCTCTGTTTCATGACATACTTTGAGGAGTATTGGAATGAGCTCTTCTTTGAAGGTCCTGTAGAACGTGGCTGTGAATCCATCTGTTCCTGGACTTTTCCTTGTTGATAGGCTTTTGATTACTTCTTCTATTTCCTTGCATGAAATTGATCTATATAAGTTGTACATGTCCTCCAGATTCAGTTTGGGTGGCTCATATGCCTTTAGGAACATGTTGATGTCTTCCAGGTTTTCTATTTTGTTGGAGTATAAATTTTCAAAATAGCTTCTGATTATGTACTGTATTTCAATTGTGTCTGTTGTAATATTTCCATTTCCATCACGAATTTTAGTAATTTGGAGTTTCTCTCTCCTTCTCTTTGTTAGCGTGGCTAAGGGTTTATCAATTTTGTTTATTTTTTCAAAGAACCAACTTCTTGTTTCGTCAATTTTTTGAATTGTTTCTTTTGTTTCAATTTCGTTGATTTCAGCTGTGATTTTGATTATTTCCTGTCTTCTACTACTTTTGGTGATGATCTGTTCCTCTTTTTCTAGGGCTTTTAGCTGTAATGTGAGGTCACTGATTTGTTGAGTTTTCATTCTTTTATTGAATGCAATCTATGCAATGAATTTTTCTGTTAGCACTGCTTTCATCGTATCCCAGAGATTCTGACATGCTTTATCTTTGCTCTTGTTGACCTCCAAGCATTTTTTAATTCCCCCCCTAATGTCTTCTGTTATCCATGCCTCATTCAATAGCATATTATTTAATCTCCAGGTGTTGAAGTAGTTTCTGTTTTTAACTTTATCATTGATTTCTAATTTCATTCCATTATGATCTGATAGAATACAAGGTAGTATCTTTATGTTTTTGTATTTGCTAAGAGTAGCACTGTGGCATAACATGTGGTCTATTTTACAGAAGGATCCATGAACTGTTGAAAAGAGAGTGTATTTGTTTTTGATGGATGGAATATTCTATATATGTCTGTTAAGTCTAAATTAGCGAATGTGTCATTGAGTCCTATGGTTTCTTTGTTCATTTTTTGCTTGGAAGATCTGTCCAAAGGTGAGAGAGTAGTGATAAAGTCCCCCAGTATTATTGTGCTTTGGTCTATTTGATTCCTGGAATTAAGAAGGATCTGATTGACATACATGGATGCATCATTGTTTGGTGCATAAATATTCATGTTTTTTTTAATTCTTATTGATTCATTGAACACAAATGGAGTACAGCTATTGTTTCACTGGTTGTACATAAAGTAGAGTCACACCATCTGTGCGTTCATGCATGTACATAGGGCAATGGTATCTGTCACAATTTTTGTTCTTGTTTTTACCCACCAACCAGCCCCCACCCCTCCCTTCCCTCTAGGCTATCGATCCTTCCTCCATTCTTACCACTCTTCCCCTCCCCACATTATGCATCATCGTTCATTTATCAGAGAGACCATTCGGCATTGGATTTTTGGGATTGGCTGATCTCACTTAGCATAACAG
>JAJEJO010054004.1:10370-50868 GCA_020662805.1 Glaucomys volans
CAAGTTGGTGCAGCCACTCTGGAAAGCAGTGTGGAGTTTCCTTAGAAAACTTGGAATGGATCCACCATTTGACCCAGCTATCCCACTCCTTGGCCTTTACCCAAAGGACTTAAAATCAAATTACTACAGTGATGCAGCTACATCAATATTCATAGCTGCTCAGTTTACAATAGCTAGATTGTGGAACCAACCTAGATGTCCTTCAATTGATGAATGAATAAAGAAACTGCGGTATATATACACAATGGAATATTACTCAGCTATAAAGAAGAATAAAATTATGGCATTTGTAGGTAAATGGATGATGTTGGAGACTATTATGCTAAGTGAGATTAGCCAATCCCAAAAATCCAAAGGTCAAATGGTCTCTCTGATAAATGAATGATGATACATAATGTGGGGTGGAATGATGGCAAGAATGGAGAAAGGATAGAGAGCATAGAGGGAAGGAAGGGGTGGGGTTGAGGTTGGGGGGTAAGAATAATAACAGTATGTGTGACAGACATCATTGCCCTGTTTACATGTATGAATGCACAGATGGGATGACTCTACTTTGTATACAACCAGAAAAACAATTGCTGTACTCCATTTGTGTTCAATGAATCAAAAAATTAAATAAAAAAAAAACTGAGTGTCCTGTTGAATTTTTTTACTCTTTTGAAATTTACATATAATAAAATTTACTCTTTTAGTAAAAATCTATGTGAGTTTTGGCAAAGATACCAAAACTTTTGTAGCTGTCTTCACCATCAAAATATGGGTGGATCTGTTACTATCCCAGACCATTGGTAATGTAACACTACAGTTCCCAACTCTGGGCTTTTTTGTCATTTAAAAAAAACAGTAAACTATTAGCCAACAGAAATAAAGTAAAAACAAGTCCAGCAATAGCAAATACAAATAAATTAAATGGTAAAAAATAAAAGTTCAGTGTTCAAACAAAGTACATAGTCTTTTATTTGAAAGATTCAAGTAATAGTTGTATCCAGGTGCCCTGTGCCAAGGAAGTCGCTGAAATGATACTCTCTCAAGGACATCATGTGACCACGGAGCTGGATGAGCTTTGTGACGATCTATGGCCTACACAGAAGTCAGCACACCATAGGTCCCCAGCCGCATCTGGCAGATCATCTGTTTTTGTATGGCCACAGGCTAAGAATGATTTTTATATTTATAAATGGGGGAAATAAGAGTACACTGTTTCATGACACATGAAAATTATTATTCAAATTTCACTGTCCTCAAAGAAAGTTTCACTGGTGCCCAGCCATGCTCGTTTTCCTTTCCTTTCTTTCCTTCCTTCTTTCATTTCTTTTGTCTTTCCATTCTTTCTTCCTCCTCCTCCCTTCATTTCTTTATTTCTTATTAATTGAAAAATTAATTATCTTTTAAGTCAAGATGAAAAAGGAAAACTAGACTTTGAATGCCACACTTTTAAGGTACAGTGGGTGTGGATTAGCTTGTCATATAATTTGATGGCAAAACACTTTGCTTATTATGCAGTGACGTTAGTGTTGTACTAAAAGCATACAATATGTTAACATAACCAGACTGAATCATCATCTCAATATCTTCAGTTCGTGAGAAAGCAGTGATCAGAATTAAAATAGCATTTCTCTTCATGGAAGAATTTCTTCACAAAAATAAATAATGAAAATAAGATTGCAACCAAAGAAAGTTTCTGAGTGGCTCATTTGTTAGCCAAGAAAGGAAAACTGATTACCATTGGTGAGTTAGCTAAGTTGTGATTGATTACAGCAGCCAAAGAGGTGTGTCAAGAGAAAATAAACTGATTGAGACTTGTAGTCTTTCAGCAAAAACACTTGCTCAGAAAGTTGAGGACATTGGAAGCAATATCAAGAATAATTAATAATCAAGGCAAATAATTTAGAGCAATTTTCCTTGGCTCTTGATGAACTTACAGATATTGTTGAGATTGCTCAGTTGTTATTTATTCAAGAAGCCAGTGCCAGTTTGGAAGTAACTAGAGAATTGGCTTCTATAAATAGTCTTCATGGAACAACTGGAAGTGAGAATAATTTCAAAGAATTTGAGAAAACACCAATTTAGTACAACCTGAGATAGAATCTGGTGGCAGAAATATATATGGAAAAGTAAAAGCCTTAGTTGGGTAAATTTACAAAGCTGGAGAAAATGTAAGACATTTAAAGTCTGGTTTTTCATTGTAATGTTCATCCACAGATTCTTTGCAGAAAATATTTGAATCTATCATGTGCCATAATCATTTCAATGGTGAGCATATTCATTCTTATGGACATAACCATTGTCAGTTTCATGGAGTTTTGTCAGAAAATGAAGCTACATGTCCTGACTTAGTACTTCAATAGCTTGGCAGTGATAAACTTCTATTGTGATTTTTTTGAGCTGAGGGCTGAGAATGAATATTTTTCTTTTAATGAGAAGAACTGTCCTTAACCACAACTACTGAACACTGAATGGCTTTGGAAATTAGTTTTTGCTGCAAATTTGATAGTGTTTGTTAATGAATTTTGCATAAAATCACAAGTCCAGATATTGCTCATTTGAAAACTTATACTATGGTAAAGTCATTTCAACAACAAACTTACATCATTTGAATATCAATCTGCCTTATTCATTTCCAGTGCTGTTAAAAGATAAGAAGTGAGATCTGCATGTAATTTTTCATGCAAATTTTCAATGTACTGTATGTATTTTCTGAGTTCAAATTTCAGTTCAAGCAGCATTTTTTTGGATCTTACTGCAGAAGCAAGGGAAATTTCCATACTTCAAAATGCTTTGGACTGAGCAATTGAGGAGCTTTCACCTAACCTTCAATTGGAAGTGATTAATCTGCAATGTAATGATATGCTAAAAAACAAATATCAAGAGAAGAATTTAGTGGAACTCTGCAAATGCATTTCAAATTATCAATATGCTCAATTAAAATCACATTCTCATGAATTGATAACAGTATTCAGTAGTACTTATCTGTGTGAAGACATTATCAAAGATGAAATGCTCTTTCATCATTGAATTGAAATATTCAATGAGATAAAAATCTCATTACAGATCAACATAACAGATGAACATTAACAATCTATGTTGGTGATACACCAATCACATTTGAATCTCAATTAAATGAAATATTATCACTCCAAAAAGAATTCCATTCTTCTCATTATTATACCTGTGTCATTGGAAGAAAAAAATACTGTGTTGTTATTTTGAAATTTGTCAGTGAAAATATGTGAAAATTTGCTTTCCTTCTTGTTTTGTAAGTACTTATAGAATATTTTTGCCTTTTTGTCTGAAAAACCCAAAATGCTTACTATCTGTCCCAAGCTATTTTCCAGGCCCTGATTTAGACCATTCTCAATTTCCTATATCTCGGAAGACAGTCTGAGGTCCTCAACTAGTGAAGCCCTAGGCATAGAGTCAATAATCTACAAGGATCCTTGCATATTATAAATGGGATAAAGAAAGTTTTAGGGGCTAGTCAGCTGACATGTCAGTTAAATTTGTCTGTAGATAAAATCTGGAACATGAACAAAATAGTGTCTCCTTACCGACACATTCTATTAGTCTCCTAGGGCTACTGCAGCAAAACATCACAAACTGAGGATGGTTGGGAATCTTGAGATAAGGCGATATTACTGGATCATCTGGATGTACCCATGCAATCACAGGGGGCCTTATAAAGGAAGGCAAGAGAGACAAAGGGAAAAGAATGAGATGGAATGATGGAAGCAAAAATCGGAAAGGTGGCAATTTGAAGATGGAAGAAATAGCAATGAGACAAGGAATGCTGATAGCCTCTAGACCTGGAAGACACAAGGAAATAGGTTGTTCCTTGGAGCTTCCAGAAGGAAGGCAGCCCTGCTGCCACCTTGCTTTTAGCTTTGTAAGAGTCACTTTGGACTTATGATACCCAGAATCATACGAGAATACAATATTATTGTTTTAAGCCATAAATTCATGGTAATTTGTTATAGCAGCAATAGGAAGTTAATACCTACCCTTTGGTATCTTCAGGGATTGGTTCTAAGACCTCCATAGATACCAACATCTTTGGATCCCCAAGTTCCTTATATAAAATGGTGTGGTATTTGCATATAACCTATGCAATCCTCCTGTAATACTTTAAATCTTCTCTAGATTACTTATAATACATATGCAACACTATGTGAAAGCTGTTATGCTGTATTGATTAGGGAATAATGTCAAGAAAAATTATGTACATTGGATGTACGTGTTCTGTACAGATGCAATTTTCTTCAAACATTTTTGATCCTTGGTAGGTTGGATATGTAGATATGAAATCCATGCAAAGAATGGAGTTGGTGAAGTTAATTCCTACAGCGGATAGGAAGAGATCTGGTGAGTGCATGCATGGTGGAGACATGGAGGTAGGAGCTGATATGAAAAAGATCTTATGAGAATGGGTTCATGTCTCTGCCACAAATGAGAGTCAAAGAAGTTTTGTGCATTTGCGCTGTTACAGGAATATGTTGTCTAGCAGATGATTTAAAAGAGCAGGCAAATTCTGTTTGGGGCATGACATTTTAAATACAATGAAGTTTGTAGAAAGGGGTGATATTTTCTTAAATTGATGAAAGTATTTAGCATTTGTGAGCAGTGTTCATATTCAAAACACTCTTGAGTAATCCCATGACCATTGTTGCTTCCAGGTGGCACCCCAAGGATCCCTCCTTCACATTCCAAAACACAAGAAGGTACATAGACCTCTCAAAGTTTTGCATGGGCGGGGAGTGGAGCAGTAAAAGGTACACTTTGAACTAAGAAATGTTTGCAGTCAAATGAATGTTTAATAGGTGAGGTCTTCCCTAAAACAAAGTATTTGCCAAAATCATAGAACAATGCCAGAGTAGGACAAAGAAGTTGGGAGTTACTTTTAGCTATTGGATGGAATCTCTAGGATAAAAAGAAACTATTTACTAGCCAGCTTTTTCCATTATGATCCACACTTCTTAGGAAAGAGTAATGCAATAACTATTTCTCAAAGACGTAGCAAATTAAGAGAACGTCTGCCAAACGGGATAAAAGAACAGATGCCCAGAAAAGGACTTGAAATCTATTTAAAAATTATAAAGATAATTTTTATTTGAAAAATAAATTATGATAGCTATAAGTTACTTTTGACACTTGATTTTATTTATTTGTATTGAAGCAAAAAACTACTTTAGAAAGGAAGGGAGATTCTAGAATAGTATCCTCAGAGATTCTAAAAATCAAAACATAACAAAACAATAAGAATAATGAGATGTCTATCTTCTTAGCATGTATGTAGGAAGTTACTGCCCTCTTGCAAGTGAGTAGAAAAGATTGGATCTTGTCAACCTTGGCTGCTTTTGGTTTTTCAATTCTTTTTACAGCCAGAGAACTTAAAAAAAAAAAAAAATCCTACTGTTGTCCAGGCCCCAAATCCTGATACTCTGATACAATTGGCTGAGAAATCCAATCAGATGGTACCTGGGTTTCTTCAAAATTCTTTGAAAACACAAATTTATAAATTTATAATGATCAAAGTTTTAGTGGACGAATTCTTTAGCAGATTTCATGTAGCAAACACATGTCATAAGCACTAATATACAGCCCTACTCTTTAAAAAAATTCCAATCTAATAGGGAAAAAAAGTCATTAAAAAAAAAGAACTATCAAGTTGTGTAATGTGTGCCAGCATCAAATTTTGTTTAAAGAGGTAGGAGACAGAGAGAGAGAAACACAGAGAGAGAGAAGGTTAAATTAAGTCAGGGGTGGGGTAGGATGGATGTAAAGATAAAACAAGGTTCTGGTCTCTGAGCTGAGATGGGAAAGCTAACTAGATTTTACCAGATTGGCAAGCCAAAAGAGTATTTCCCAACCTAGGGAAAGTGTACAAAAAATCACAGACATGAGACAGCATGTTCAGAAGATGATCATTAATATTTCTGGAGAGTATCATCTGGGGATAAAGTAGGAGTTGGATTTGGCAGAAGGAGCAAATAGTGGGAAGCGAGGCTTGGAAAGTCAGGCTAGCCTCAAAGATTGTAAGGGAACTTTCAACCTTACAGGCCCTCAGAGGCACAGGTGGAGCTGATGGACATCTAATAAAGGATTAGAAGGGCTGGGACATTATCAGATTTGCTTTTTTTGTTGTTGTTGTTTTTTTTTTTGTTTTTTTGTTTTTTTTTTGCAAGATCCCTGATAGCCCTGGGGAAGATTTGCCTGAGAGAGTGAGAGAGAAGGCAAAGAGATGAGAGATGAGTAAGGAGGTTGTTGTCAATTTTTAGAGAAAGATTTGAGTTAAAGTTCCAGAGAGGAAGGGACAGATATAAAGGGAAGCTGCACTAATTTCCATTTTTTAAAATTTGGCCAGCCAGAGGATTTAGAACACATGCCAGTGATGGAACATTGCATCAGTGTTTATTTTATGGAATCAGTCATACAGGAACAGATATCTTGAGGCTTAGCTCAGTATCATATAAAGTAAACCATGCTTCTTCAGGTCACCCTGGCCTTTGAATGTGTGGTTAGGGAGTTGGAGTGTGAGGGCATGTGTAAACAGTAATGAAGCATTGGCCCCTTGTTCTAGATTCCATTAGCTAAAGCAATTGCAACCCTCAAATCATTCTATATGGTTAAGGGGCCATGACATTTTTCTAATGTACTCTCTAACCGTGCTCTTCCCCTTGGTCTTCCCTGATCATCATTTAGGATGTCCCTCCTAGACATGGATGCTGCTTTAGTGGTGAGCCAGTGTCCAACAAGGCTGCTGTAGCCAAGGATGGTGGCTCATTCTTGCTCTGCTCCAACAGCCTTCCAACCAAGTAGGACAATGACCCACCTCACATCTACCAATCAGTTCCCAACACAGCCTCACCCTCACAGCCACCTCTCCACTGGAGGACTTAATCAACCCATTTAACTTGCATTTCCTCTTGTCACTGCCCTATCCCCAGCTACCTGATATAAAGGTGAGGCCCAGAAAATAAGGTGAGAGATACAAAAATGGGCTGCACTCCAATATGTCCCATTTCTGGAGGAAGCCAGATCCACTTCACTCCTCCCCTGGAGTAAGTTCCTTCTGCATCCTGTACATTGTCTTGGACATGAAGGAATAGCCCCTGGATTCTACCTACTTAGAACTAGGCCCTAGAGGATGACCACCAGCTCCACAGGATCCAAACACTGTCTAGGTAAGACTTATTAGACTTTTCTATAAATGAAACCCTGGTACCCCACTTGGGAATCCTGAATTCACCAATGGTATGAGTATAACTTTTGGCCCCTCACTTTAATTTCATGGAGATTTTCGGAAAGATTGCTAGAATTTAAACATATTTTTTCTAATATAGAATTATTCATTTTCAAATGTCACATCAATCTTGGTCAAAGAGATTCCATAGTAGGTCAAAGTACTCATTTCTGTAAGTTATTTTCTATTCACTTCTATGCTCAGACTCAAGGCATGGGGCTATACTGGTTTTCTGGATTTGTTGCAACAAATTACCACAAACTGGGTGGATTAAAACAGCAGTCATTTATTCTCTCACAATTCTGGAGGCCAGGTATGAAATCAAAGTGTCAGGAGGATTAGTTCCTCCTGGAATCTCTGAGGAAGATTCTGTTCCATGCCCCTCTTCTCGCTGTGATGGCTGCTGACAGCCCTTGGCAACCCAAGCGTGTGGCTGCTAATGCCAATGGCTGCTTCAAATGTCACACAGTCTTCTTTCCAATGTCTCTGTATTAAATCTCCCTCTCCTTTCTCTTAAAAGTGCAGCAATAATTGAACTTCAGCCCTGCCCTAAATCCAAGACAATCTCATTTTACAATCCTTAATTATACCTTTAAGATCCTATTTCTAAATAAGGTCACTTTCACATGAGCAGGGGATTGGCACTTTGATGTATCTTTTTGGAGCTACTCCCCAACCCAACAACATCTCTGCATTGGTTGTTCTGCCAAGGTGGTGACCTAGAAAAAAGATTTACCTGATAATTGGTAGGGTAAGCTAGAAGGTGACTCCCTTCTTCCATTAGCTTAGGAAGGTCATATTTGGTGTTCTGAAGGGTATTTATTATTAACAGGAGTATAGACACACACACACACACACACTCCAAAAATAATATTATTTTATAATAATAAACCTTCCATTTGGAGCTGAATTCCTCTTTGAGTTTTACAGTTTATTTTTACACCTTACCCCAAAGCTTGACAAATGATTTACCTTTTCAAAGAGTGTCTCCTACTTGTATTCCTTAAGCACAAGCAGCTCTGGCATAGGAAATACCCCTTATTAGCATGTTCCTTCCCTGATTTTGCTCCTGAAAGGATCTCTGACTGTCCCCAGCCACTTGCTGGCCATGGCCACATGCTTCTGCTGCTCAGCAGGAAATGGCAGCTGGGATGCTGGAGCTATTTGGAGAGTTGTGGTTAGTTCTCATGTCACTTGCTCACAGGCTTTGTCATTTGATGAACTCATAACATAATTTGTACATACCAGTTTTCCCTTTGTATCTACATGGATTATTACCCACACCATCCTGGATCCATGGCTGAGGGCCTCTTCAGAAAAAAAAAAAAAAAAAAAAAAAAAAAAAACACTTGGAGATGAGATTTACTGGCATTCTCAAGCACGTCCAGAGAAACATCAAATACTCACTCCGGGAAAAGAGTATGAAATAAGATACTCCTTGGCCAGAAGAGAATAACCTAAAGTCTATAGAGATAAGACACTAATACCATGAGGAAACAGAGACTTCTAGAAGAAGAGAGATGAGGCCATTTGGACAACAGAGACAGTGGGCAGCAATGCCAGCTCTGTCCCCAAGGACACCTGTCCTGCTTACCCCAAGGGAGCAGAGCCAATATGAAGATGATGTCCCTAGTTTCTTTTCTCCAGTTCTCCTATCTGTGCTAAGTGAGGCAACAGCAATGACTAGCACAAATATATTGGGTCCCTTGGCTTCAGTGGTGACACATGATGCTTGCTTCAAATAACTTCAGAATCAATTGGGCAGCTTGAGTATGTGAGGCTGAGTTAAAGAGACATTGGAACTAGCTTCTCAGGACTACCAGTTTTTGGGTCTTTGCTAAAAGGTGTGAGATCACAAAGGGAGATGGAACACCTTAAAGAGGCACAGTCCTCCCTCTAAGTACTGTATTGAAGCAACAGCAAGGGAATGAAAGGGGTGAGATGGAGATGAATAATTCTTATCTGCATAGGAACAAAACAACTTCAATAATCTAAACCTGTATTTAATATGCTAGAAAAGTAGCTAAAAAAATTAGTGACAAATTGTTACCGAAACCTTTTCCCATTTTATCTGCCTGAGTTTGCCTAGAGGAAGGGAGCACAAACAATATCACACTATTGTGTTCTGCCCGCTATACTCTGAAATACAGTCTTTCAATATGGAAAAGCCAGTCAGTCTGAAGAGCCTTGGGATAGGGAATTCATCCATCCACCCACGCACCCATCCATACGTCTGTTCATCCATCATTCTATCAACACGCTGGGTATCCATGATGTATTGGAGATGTAATGATGAGTATGACATGGAGATTTAAAAAAATCATATGTCTTTCAACCTCAGGATCCTGTGATTCTGTCATTTTTCCCCACTAGGTGAGAAATCTATTAATCTTCTCTGGCCATGCTACACAGTTGGCCACCAGAGAAAGAGAATCTGATATCAAAATGTTTAGATTCAAATCCCAGCGCCATCACAAGTTGTGTGACTGGGTAATTAGTTAAAGTTACTAGACAATAGTTTCCTTATCTATAATCTTTCCAACTTTTGGAAATTATTATATAAATAAAATGTATATAATTCCTGGATATAGTAGTTCTCTTTCTCCAAATTCTCATAGGAAGAACTTTCCCTCCAACAGAAATGTGGCATTCCTCTCTAAAACAGTCTGCAGTATTTATAACTTTAGTTCAAGGCTCATAAAGAAAGGAATTTAACTACATACCCTATGCCAGGTTACCTGGCAGGTCTCCTAGGTTTTTTTCCCCCACAATAGCTGCCTTCCAGGGTTCTTAAAATGTTCAAGTTTGAAGAGGTTTCAGAATTCTCACCCAGACTTCTGTTTCATGCCAGCTCAACTTGGATTTCTCTTCTTAACAGTGCTGCAGCTCCTTGAATTCTTGTGGTTGAAAGCATGCTAGTGCAGTGAGAATTTCCAAAGAAACCATCACAGCTCTTATTCATACTCATGTTTGCTCACTCAGCCTACAAACTGAGTGACACAGACCGTGGAGCTACATGCATCTCCCAAGTATTTGGGACAAAGACTTTGCTTATCATTTGGGTTGGACCCATACTATTTATTAAACTTATTTTAATTTTATTCTAGGGATTTTTTTGAATTCATAGACTAATCAAAACTTGAGAACCTGAAGACATTTACTTCTGAATAATATTCTTTATTATTCACTTGTCTTATTATGCATTTATGGTTCTTATGAAAAGTAAGACAAACATTGACAAATATCATTTCAACTAAGATGGGAGATTGCAATAGAGTTGGAAATTTCATAATATGTTGATGATTTCATGGAGGTTATATTCGGTAAATTGCAGATTCTTTAAAGAGCTTTCTTCACCAACTCTCCCTTCCACCCACTGAAGCCCTTTACTGGCTCTGTGGCTGTGGGGCAAATACTCTCTCAGATCTTTCATTTATGACATGGGGCAATCATAGCAGGAAAATAATCTGGGAAAATTGTAAGATCATAGGTGTAACAGAAACAAACCCTGGTAAATCTCACTCAATAAAACTACATTATGATAATTTCTTTTCCAAACTCACTTTTCACTGCTTTTGTATATCACTGTCTTTCAAAGGTGGGGACTTTTGTGGTCACAATATCCTCTGTAGGGGATGTAAAAATGTAATATTTTTCCTCTGTCCTGGGGCCAAATAACTCTTCTCTTTTTAAAATATATGCATAAAGGCTATTTGCAAGTAACCAATCAAGAGAGTTACTAAATTTGGCACAGGAGATTACTGAGGACTGGAATCCCCATTGCAGCATAGCATGCAGAGCTAGTTGTTCTTGTTGGAGTAGCTGCCTTCCAGCCTTTTTAAAATGTCCAAGTTTAAAGATATATCCAAATATCATTAGTAAATGAGTTGGGAATTAAGTTGCAACACATGAAACAGAAAGAATGAGGGGGCATGAAAACTGAGAAGGACAACTGGGAGACCAGATGGAGGGTGATGAGAAATGAGTTGACTTGGCCACGGGTGGTGGTGGGCAGAAAGCAGCAGACAGGGCCCAGAGTTCTTGGTGGTGGATGGATCAAGGGAGGGAGGTTGACAAGGAAGGGAAGGAGGATGCATTCCAGGTTTCCTATTTGAACAACTGAGAAGAATGCCCTGTTAGCAGGACGCAGTTAGAGTGATCTTAATTTGGTTGTGGATTTTAATTATCCTTAAGTTTGATATTGATTCATAAGTTTTCTTAAGATTTTTTTTCTTGATTGTTTTATTCATGTTCAATTGCTTAGTTGTCACCACCTTGATTGATCAGTAGATCATCTTTAGTTCTTGGCTGTCACCAAGGTCTTTTCACTCTGGAATATGGAACTGGTGGGTCAGTTACATCATCTTTTGCTCTGCTTCTAGGTACAGTCACAAACCATTAATAAACATGTTTTAGAAGACTCACTCCAGCAGAATTGGTCTCCCTGTTGTTTTCAGAGAATAATACCTTTACTCTTCTGTGAAAAGCCCTTTCCCTTCCTGCTTACCTAAGAAGGCTAACATCCCCTGAGAGTCAGTTCCTGCCCACTGCTTATGAGAAGCCTTTGCCAATCACCTGGAGCCCTGGGCTTTTCTTGTATCATGCTTGAATTTCAAATCACCCCAAAAGATTGGAAGGTCCTAGATCTTTATCAGCTCTACAGAACCTTGCAGGAAGACTACATAGTCAAAGTTCAAGTATGGTTTCTTGGTTAAATAGTTGAATTCATGTCAGTTAGGAAGGGAGGTAGTGGAAGAATTATTACAGACTCAAAATCTTAAGAGTCCTCATCACACTCTAAGCTGAAGGCATTCAGCTACCTGACTGCAAATCAGTAATAATAAGTTTGGAACATATCATTCACATATGTAAAAGAATCATTTATAGCCCATATTCTTGCCTCCCTACCAATGCATTTGGGAAACTGAATTGGAAGAAAAAACAATTTTTAGAGCTTTGTGATATTTCCATGCTCTTTGTTGCTGTATTTCTGGAATTACATTGTCCATTTTTGTTTTTCCTTCTCTGAGATCCATTCATCAAGACAGCTCCTGGGCATGGATCCAAAAAAAGTTTCAAGAAACCAGGAAATTAAACTGTACCAACCAAATTTTCAGCTGCAGAGCTAAGTGGATCTCATTTAATTCCAAGCTATGATCTGGACCATAGAAAATAAACTCTTGCCTTTTTGAAGTCTTCCTCTTTATGAAGCTAGCAAACCAACGTCTGTCTAAATATTTCAATCCCCCACCCAAAGTGTGCTAAATCATAACATATATCTTTAAAACATGTCTAAAGTAACTTTCTTTGAGAATTTGAGGAATTTTCAAAATTCTCCAAAGATCATTTACATTATCATAAAAACAGTACATATAATCTATTGGTTTTGGAGACTGATATAAAAAAAAGAAAAGACAAAGACAATATGGACCCAACCTAATTTTTACATTGCATTTAAATGTACTCTTTCTAGAAAACAATTTATTGAGAATTTCTGGAACGGGATCACTCTTGTTTTTTGTCTAAGGGTCTTGACATCTAGCGCGGTAGTTTTCAGTTCCAGCTCAGATTAGCTTTACCTGCAGAACTGGCACCCAGGCAACCGGCATGATTCTGAAGTACAGCCAGGTTTTAAAACCAAGGCAGCTCATGGAACAATCAATACACGAGAACGGGCAGGCTTCCATCTAAACACAATGGAACAGGAATGTTCATGGCAACCTTCATTATAACAGCTCCAGCACAGAAACAGCTGGAATGTCTACCTCATGGAATGAGAACTAAATTGTGGCATCCGTACACAAGGGAATAAATAGGAAGTGGCATTGAAAATAATGGAGTTATGCTATTCTAAACAGTGTGGATGAGCCTCATGTTGTGCACAAGGAGCAAGGCACAAGCAAACGCGTACTACTTCATTTCACATCTAAACACTGGTCAATCTAATCATCAGCTCGTGAAGTCGGGATATTGGTTAAGTTTGGACAGGGAGATGGTGGCAATGATTGGAAGCTAGCAAAAGGGACAGATTCTGTGGTGCTAGTGTTATTCTATTTTTTGAGCCTTGTGGAAATTAGAATCCAAAGGTTATAAAGAATAAAATAAATATTTGCCTTATCATTTCGGTATGTTCTAAAATCTATATGCTGAAGTAATTAAAGAGGCTCACCTATAATATCAAATAATATAATCTTTCACTGGGAGATGTTTGGTTAAAAAAATAATAATGAGATTTTACAGTTACATTTATCATTGTCAGTCTTGAATTTCTACTAGTTCTTGGTCTTTTGATATGATATGATTTTTGAGATAGAGCTACTTAAGACAATATTTTTGAAGTTAATACGTTAATCCCAGTAAATGAGGTCCAAGATGAATCTGTTCATTTAATTCAGCTCTAAAGCAAGTAGCATATGTCATAAAGTCATTTATATAAGTATTAAAGATATTAGTATCTCATAGACTCATTGCAATCTAGGCCTTAACAGTATTAACACTGGACTATTTAAAACTGCCTTCCTATCTTGAAGGTACCTAATAAATTTATGAGCTGAAATAGTTCATTGAGGATGAAGTGACACTGGACTGAATTATTTAATTCACTTCTGAATGTTATTATTTTCTAATTTTAACAGTAATAAAGATTTATTGTAGAAAAGTTAGAAAATAATGAGAGAATTAAAATGCTAATAATTCAGCCACTCAGAGGTATAATTCTCTAGGGAGGTGGAAGCATGCATATATGCATGCTCTTGAACAAAAGCAGCTTCAGTCCTTATTTTTCCATTTAATGATAGAAACAGTTTCCTAAGTGAAAATGTTATGCATAGGTATGGATTTTAAAGGTTAATTGCCTTAAACTCTATTGTTGGATATTTAGGTTATTTCCATTTTCTTGCTTCCATCAGATGCTAAGAATGGGTTGAGTCTTGTTTGGTGGAGAAAACATACCCCCGCCCCATCCCAAGATAGCAGGGATTATGATGGGGAGGAGCTTGTGGGGCCAAGATGGCTATGGCTCTGTTACTGGCAGGGTTCACAGCCTCTCTCCCCTTCCTCTTCCTCTTCCTCTCCTTTTTCCTCTCCTCCTCCCCATCCTGCTCCCCCTCCTCTTCCTCCCACCCCTCCTTCTTCTTTCCAGCTGCTGACTTCCTTGGTGTCTCTCAATACACCAGGTTCTCTCCTGCCTTCGTGATTTGGGGCTCTTTCTGCCTAAATTACTTTTCTTTCCTGTCACCAGTGTCTCTGTCACTTCCTTGAGGTCTTCACTTAAATACCACCTTTAGTGAGACCTTCTCTTGTCACCCATTTTGCACCCAAAGTCCCATTTCCTCAATCCCCTCCAAGATTTACTTTTCTCTCTCTAGCATGGATTGCAATCGTCAACCCAAAATAACAACAGTGACTCTCCAAAGAAATGAGATTATCTGGGAGTATTTAAGGGGATTATAATCCAGGATATGTGTGCTGTGACATGGGCTATCCAGGGAGGTTGAAGTAAGAGGAAACTTAAAGGAAAAAAAAAGTAGTAGATGCAGTTTGAAGTTATCTTTCATTTTGTCATTGGTTGCAGGGTTATCATTGTGAGAGGGTGCTTTGCTTTGGATCTGGTTTAAGTGTGACCCCACAAAGGTTCACGTATAGGAGGCTTGGTCCCCAGGGTGGTGGTGAGACCTTTAAGCAGTGGAGTCTGGTGGGAGTTCCCAGGTTCTTGGGGTATGCACCTCAGAAGGGGTCCTGGGACCCCAGCTTCTGTGGCTTCCTGTTTCAAGATGTAATCTTTCTCTTCCATGCATGTTCCCACTCTGATGTGAGGCAGCCAAGGTGTCTTCACTAGAGCTGAGCTGATGCCAGTGCCGTGCCCTTGAACTTCCAGAACTGTGAGCTGAGCAAACCTGCTTTCCTTATAAAGTTAAATTGACTCATAAACTTCAGTAGACTATGTAGGGATTTCAGGTCAGTCAATATACAGAGGAGCAATGTCCTGGAGTAATAAAAAATGGACTCATACAAAGGGTCTTCATAGAAGCAATCCTGACGGTAAGGCTGTGGTTTAGTAAGGTTACTTGCAAGGTTTCTGTTAGCTGTTACTGGATAGAGGTCTTATAGAAGTTGCCTTAACTGCAAGGTGGTTGTTTTGGCAGAGCCTCTTGTACTACTTCCTGTTATCAGACAAATATGCATGAGAACCCTCTCCCCCACACTTGACATTAGTGATTCCATTTTGATTCTGACAACTTTCACACTATCTACTGTAGCACAGAAGTGTGGAGTGGGGTTCTTTGTCTCACAAATTGGAAGAATGAAATCCATGGAGACAAGGTGAGAGCAAAGTAACAGGATTTATTAGAGTAATAGAAAGAAAGCAGAGCTCCCAAAGCGGAGGGGTCCCAAGAGAGGGAAACAGAGGAGTGGCTATTATTTAGGGGTTTATGTGGGTCTACAGGGTTAAGGGAGCTAGCCCCCTACCCAATCCTGGGTAAGGCACTCAGTGTCCACCAGCTCTTCAGGCACTCTTTAGTCTAATGCCCCCACCTCCCTTTCTTGATGGGCGCCTGGGTACCAGGCAGATGTCTCACTATCAGTTTTTCCTGCTTGCATGGGAGTCAGCCTGACCTTGATGAGGCCTGTCTTATGTTTGTAGTTCTCAGCCCTGCTAAATAGAAACCTGACCTTGAAAGAGCCCAAGTTTTCTGCCTGTTTATTTTAACCCTTTCTCCTGCCTCACTACAATACACGATGTGTATTTCACTTTATTATTATTATTATTATTATTATTATTGTCCTGTACTGGAATGTCAGTGCCAAGAGGGCATGGATTTTTGCCTCTGCTGTCCAACATTGGATCCTTAGTGTCAGGGTTTGACCTGTGTTTTCTAAATGCTCAGTAAGTATTTATTTGTTGGATGAATCAGTGCATGAACATCAGTGTCACCACCATCATCATCAACAGCTCATCTTCATCAGAAATCCTTCAATGAATATCCAAGCTGTATAGAAATTCACAATCTGGTCAGAGTCATCAGATAGATGCTTCTTAATGTACCCCATGATTTAAAGTGACCCAGGAATGTCTCAACAGAGACATATTGAAGCATGAACTCCAATAATTGGTTTCTGTTTATGTCACTGAACATAACAGCTGGATTATAAGGAGTTGGAAGGAAGCTAGGCATGGCCAGGTGCAGTGGTGCACACCTGTGATCCAGGAGGATGGCAAGTTCAAGGTCAGCTTCAGCAATTTAGCAAGGCCCTAAGCAACTTAATGAGATTCTGCCTCAAAATTTAAAAAAAATTAAAAGGGTTTGCAAATATATTTCAGTGGTAGAGTGCCCCTAGGCTCGAACCCCCTGCCCCCCAAAATATCCAGTCATGGTGATACACACCTGAAATCCCAGGACTTGGGAGTCTGAGGCAGGAGGATTGCAAGTTGGAGGTCAGCCTCCCCAATTTAGTGAAGTTCTGTTTCAAAATAAAATAAAAAGGACTGGGGATATAGCTCAAAGATAGAATACTACTGGGTCTAATTATTGCCAAAAAAAATTGAAAAAACTATTTGAAGTATATAATTAATTAGATTAAAATAATCCAAAGAGGGATTTGTGAAGGTACAGGAAGTTCAGTATTAAAAAATCTCATAATCTTCCAATTCTTGCAAACCGTGAAGATAAATCTATTAAGGCGACAGGTTTATCCTCCTTATCTGGAGGAACAAGACAGCTTGACCTATTCTAACCACAGCGATTTTGCCAAACCCCAGTATTGGATCAACTGAATAATATATCTTCTTTGTTTCCCCTTCTTCTCCAAGGCAATAAATGCTGTTGAAGAAAACTGAGTTACCAACTCCACTGCGGGTATGTGATGTCCAGCCTCAGGCATGCCGTCAATTCTCCTAAATAACCTTGGAATGCAGCAGTTCTCAAACAGCTTGGTCTCAGGGTCCCGTTTTATAATTATTGAGGACCCCAAAGAGCTTTTGTAAATGTATGTCACATCTAGAGATATTGCCTTAGAAAACAATACTAAGAAAGTTAAACAATGGCAAATTATTTTAAAACAGAAATAACAAAGCCATTACATATTAACACAAATAGCATCTTTTTAGGGAAGTGAATATTTTCCAAAATAGAAAAAAATGAAAAGAGGAGCATTGTTTTACATTTTTGTCGATCCTTTAATGACTGGCTTAATAAAAGACAGATGCTGGATTCTCATATTTGCTTCTGCTTTCAGTCCATTGAGATACACATGCCATGTCGTCTCTGGAAAACTACACTGTCCACTCAAGAGAGTAGAATGTAAAGGAAACAATGTCTTGGTTTTATTTTGCAATTCACCCTTCATTCTGCTTGAATTTGGCATGTACACTGAATCTGTCTACCCAAAGGTCCTTGCTAACTTCTTAGTTATTGTTAAATCTGAAGACAAGTGTCATTGGCTGGAGCAATTGGGGAAGGCTTCCTGAGGGCAAAGCTGGGTATTGAAGAATGAGCTTGAGTTTGCCTTGAACTTCAGATCCTCCTGCCTCAGCCTCCCAAAGTTGCTGTGATTATAGGCATGGGCTCACAGAGCCCAGCTTGTCTGTCTTTTTGTTTATAGTCATCCTTGTGGATTTGATTTGAATTTCCTAATAACTCATGCTAGTAAGGTATATAAAGGTATAGATCTACACCTTTTTTTTTTTTCTGGTGATGTGTGTTTCCCATTTTCTGTTAGGATTGTTTGGGATTTTTTTTTTTTATTGTTGAGTATGGAGGGTTCTTAAGATATTCTGGATGCAAATCTTTTTGCAGATATGTGATGTTCTACAGTAATTTCCTTCCAGTTTGTGGCTTGTCTTTTCATTCTTTCTCTCTCTTTTGTTTGTTCTTTTTAGATATACATAACAGTAGAGTGTATTTGGGCATATTATATCTACATGGAGTGTAAATCCTAATTGGGATCCCATTCTTGCAGTTGTACATGATGTGGAGTTTCACTGGTCACATATTCACATATGAACATGGGAAGGTTATGTCTAACTCATTGTACTGTCTTTCCTATTTCCATTCCCCTCCCTTCCCTTCATTGGCCTTTGTCTAATCCAATGAACTTCTGTCCCATCCCACTTTATTTTGTGTTAACATCTACATATCAGAGAGAACATTAGGCTTTTGGATTTGGGGTATTGGCTTATTTCACTTAGCATGATAGTCTCCAGACCCATTCATTAACCGGCAAAAGTCTTAAAGTCATTCCTTTTAGGGCTGAGTAATATTCCATTGTGTACATATACCACATTTTCTTTATCCATTCATCTGTTGAAGGGCACCTAGGTTGGTTCCATAGCTTTGCTACTGTGCATTGAGCTGCTATAAACATTGATGTGGCTGCATCACTGTAGTATGTTGATTTTAAATCCTTTGGGTATCAACCAAGGAGTGGGATAACAGGGTCAAATGGTGGTTCCATTCCAGATTTCCTGAGGAATCTCCATACTGCTTTCCATAGTGGTTGTACCAGTTTGCAGTCCCACCAGCAATGTATGAGTGTAATTTTTCCCCACATCCTCTCCAACATTTGTTACTTGTATTCTTGGTAACTGCTATTCTGACTGAAGTGAGATGGAATTTCATTGTAGTTTCAATTTGCATTTCTCTAATTGCTAAAGAAGTTGAACATTTCTTCATATATTTGTCAACCAATCATATTTCTTCTTCTGTGAAGTACCTGTTCAGTTCCTTTGCCCATTTATTGATATGCTTATATAGTTGTGTGTGTGTGTGTGTGTATTAAGTTTTTTGAGTTCTTTATATATCCTGGAGATTAATGCTCTATTTGAGGTGCAGGTGGCAATGATTTTCTCCATTTCTACAGGCTCTCTCTTCACAGTCTTTATTGTTTCCTTTGCTGTGAAGAAGCTTCTTAGTTTGAGACCATTCCATTTATTGATTCTTGATTTTACTTATTATGCTTTAGGAGGCTTAACAGTGTCTTTTACTAAGCAGAAACTCAATTTTGTTGAAGTCCAACTTTTGTGTGTGTGTGTGTATGTGTCAGGTAGTGAACCCAGGGCTGCTTTACCACTGAGCCACATCCCTAGCCCCTTTTATTTTTTTATTTTGAGACAGAGTCTCACTAAGTGCTGTGGCTGGTCCAGAACTTGCAATCTTCTTGCCTCAGCCTCCCGTGTCACTAGGATTGTAATCATGTGCTACCACACCTGACTCAATTTACAACTTTTTAAGAATGTATTCATCATGATTTTTCATGTCATGTCTAAATACTCATCACCTAACTCTATTTTCTAAAAATTTCTTCCTCTTCTTTCTTCCTAAAAGTTTTATAGTTTTATAATTTATGTTTACATCCATTTAATTTAATTTTTGTATCAGGTTTGAATTTAGGTCAAGGCTTATTGATTCATTATTTTTTAATTTTTTTTCTTTTAACTATTTCATTGTTCTAGTAACATTTGTCGAAAACACTATTCTCTTTTCCATTGAATTGATTCTGCACTTTCATCAAAAATTGTTTGGCAAAACCAGGTGCAACAGGACACACCTGAAATTCTAGCTCCTGGGGAGAAGGCAGGAGAATCACAAGTTCAAGGCCAGCCTGGGCAACTTTTAGTGAGATCCTGTTCCAAACAAAAAGTATGAAGGGCTGTGGATGTAGCTCAGTGGTAAAGCACCCCTGGGTTCAATATCCAGTACTGTCAAAAAAAAAAAAAAAGGTTGGCTGTACTTGTGTCCAATTTCTAGACTCTGTTATGTCTAATTGATCTTTTCTTGTACCTTTACTTAATACCACATTGCCTTCATTACTGTAGCCTTATACTATGTATTAAAACTGGGTAGTATGAGGTTCCCAACTTTATTCTGCTTCAAAACTATTTTGCCTGTTCTAGTTCCTTTGTTTTTCCATATGCATTTTAGAATAAGCTTGTTGATATCTTTGAAAAATTACTCTGGCATCTTGGTTGGAATTATGTTAAATCTGTAGATCTACATAGAAAGAACTGGTATCTTAACAGTTTTGAATCTTCCATCTATGAACATGGTATCTCTCTCCATTAACTTAGGTTTTTCGTGATTTATTTCATCAGCCCTCTGTAGTTTTCAGCATACAGACCCTATACATGTTTCATTGGCTCACATCTAAGTTTTCCAGTTTTCAGTATTATTTTAAATGGTACTTATTTTTCTTCAAAATTTTGTGTTTTAATTGTTCATTTCCAGTAAGTAGAAATAAGTTGACTTTGTATCCTATGACTTTATTAAACTTATTAGTTCTAGGAATGTTTCTTATATATTTTGTAATGTAGGGAATCATCTCTTAGTAGAGATAGTTCTGTTTTTCTCCTTTCTGACAGATAGGTCTTTTCTGGTCTGCTTTGTGTTCATGTTCTGCATGTGCCCTGGGAAGAGACTGGGATTGGTGTGATAAATCTAGATGCAGAATCAGGGAATTTCCTTCTTTGGTTCTCTCCTTTTTGAGTTTTCTCCCAGACTCTCCACATTCAAAAGACCAGGGTTCCTGGTCCTTTGCTGAAGCAACCAGGATTTCTTCCTTTTGGAACTTTGGCTGCTCTTACCCATTTCTGTTGGACACTTTCTTGAGGTCAAAGTAGCTAGAAAACAGCAGGAGAAATAAAGGGATTCCCCTCACACTGTTAGGGCCATAGGTTAGGACCTCTTTTCTTAAGTCTTCTGGCCACGAATGTGAATTTTCTCTTGAGTTTCAGATGCCTGTTCTACTACAGTGTCACTCTGTAGCTGAGACTCTTCTTGGGGCAGAACAAAGAAGGAGACAAGAGAAAAATACCAAGAAAACAATTACGGACTCCTCCCACCTTCTCTGGCTGAAGGAGCCCCCTTTGCCAGGCTTCTGGCCATTTCTGTTGCCCATGCCCCTTCAGAGTTCCATACAGGGGTCACCTTGGGTCATCCCTAGCAGGTAAAAGAAGGAAAAACACAAACTTTTCAGTATACAAGTGTCATTCTTCAAGTTTTTTTTCCTTCCTTTATTTGTTACCATTGTTCTCAGATAGTTGACTTTTGCATTTTGACCAGTTTCTAGTTGTCCTCAGAGAGACAGATGAGCTACAGTGGGGTTGCTCCCTTTTGGCCATCAGAAGTCTGAGGTAGGTTTCTGAAGTGGGCCAAAGTCAAAGGAAGTCTAGGAACCACAGGACCCGAGTGTTAGGTAGTCATGAGTGAAAATGTTGAAATTATCTAGATGATGACAGGAATCTGGGTGGTGAATGCCTGAGTTGTTCAAGATAATTCAACAAGGTAGAGTCATAGTGGACCTGTGTCAATAGAATTCTGGATAAAGGGCCCCTCACTGTCAAAGGAACAAGAGACAGGCAGGTTAAAAGAGAGTGATCAGGGAGGAAAGCTGTGTTGTATGGGAGTGATGTTTCAGTTAATGTAGGAATTTAGTGGGTAAGGGAAAAGGAACTTAGTGTGACACTATGCCACATGCTACTTGATACTTAGCTCACAGAATCCTTAAATGTAAACGAGAGAACTTCCATGCACCTTGGCATAGCAATAGAGTTGGTTCTCATCCCAGTCTTGCCACTTGAGTTGTGTGTGACTTTACACAAGTTACTTAACCTTTCTGATTTGCAGTTGCCTCATCTATAAAATAGAGATGATAATCATAAAGGATTATGAGGACTAAATGACAGTGTGTTCAAAGACATTAGGGCAGTACCTGACAGCACAGAACAAGTGCTAATAAAGGATAGTAATTGTTACTCTAATTTGAACAGTTAAGAGGTACAATATAATCTTCCTAGGGTCACGTATCTAAGTGTTGAGTCTCAGGGCAATAAGCTGGTCCTCTGTCTACCTTTTATCAGAGACATCTGGGTGTCTTTGAGTTTGTCACTTAGCCAAGATTTTGGTGCTTGTCTCTGAGAAAGAGATACAAGTTCCTAAATTTTGTCTTTGTTGGTTTGCTGGGAGAACCAGTAAAGATTAGTAAATCTCCCTAACAGATTAAAATTACCTAGTTGAAGAGAATGGCTTAAATTCTTCTCTAGCCACACACTAGCCACACTAGCCACACTCTTAAAAGTGAGAGGTGGGCCAGAAGTAGTGGCACATGCCTGTAATCCCAGCTACTTGGGAGGCTAAGGCAGGAGGATCAGAGTTCAAGCCAGCCTGGGCAACTTAGTGAGATCCTTTCTCAAAATAAAAATAATAAATAAATAAAAAGGACTGAGGGTGTAGAAAGCAGTTACCCAGCATGTGCAAAGTCCTGAGTTCAATCTACAGCACCACAACAAAAAATTTAAAAAAAAAAGTGAGAGAATTTCAAATGACTTTGATAATCTTCACCAACTTGTTCTCATTTCATCTCTAATTCTTTTCCTTTTTTTTTTTTTTTTCAGCCATTCCTTTTTTTTTGTGGTGCTGGGGATTGAACCCAGGGTCTTGTGCTTGACAGGCAAGCACTCTACTGACTGAGCTATATCCCTAGCCCCAATTCCTTTTTTTTTTTACTATCTATCAGCTCATTCCCTTCAATTCCTCCCCATGTCTACAATTGTCATTCCCCATATGTCCACATAAACTTTACCATCTAAGAATGAAAAAAAATACCTGAAAACAAAACCAGAAAAGTAACACTCAACATTAAAATGTAATTTGGAGTTAACACTTCCACTTTTAACAAAAATATAATACTAGAGACCAGATTTACATTCTTGCTGGAAATAACTGAAAAGGTGGATGAATATATCAAACAATTGTTTTCAAGATGTCAGACATCAGTCAATGGACACAATGATCTTCTAGATGTGGGAGATAAATGAAGTAGTCCCTACAATTGTTCTCACTTAGTGGCTGAATAAAGTTTCCAGGCCAGGGTGCAGAAAAGAGGAAACCAGGCAGGCCCCAGGAATTACCCTGAACTGTGGAGATGGAGTCAGCAGTTCAGAAGGCTGCCAGATTTCACATCTCATGTGTAGAAAGAAACTGAGAAATATTAATACCCAAAAAGATTAGAAGTAACAACACCTAGGGTAAGTCAGAACCAGTCATCAACAGCCAGTGTGGAAAACCTCATAACTCATGCCATTTGGCAGAACACAAGAAGAGTCTTGCCTCAGTGGGGACAAATTCTCCACTCAATGCTATTCTGTTCCTGTCTGAAAGAAGCTTAAGAGTAAGACAGGAAAGGCAAACTATTTCCAGGTAATTCAACTGTGTCCTTGAACAAAGATCATGGATGCAAAAATAGGCATATGAAAAAAAATCAGGACCCTACAAAATAAAATTCATATTTGGTACCAGGTGGAAAATTAGCAGGCACACAGAGAAGCAGGAAAATAAAATATAATCAGGGGGAAATCGATCAAGTGAAATGGACCCAGAAATCATGCAGATGATAGAATTAGTAGATAATAACATTAAAATGGTTATTATAACTCTACATGTTCAAGATGTTAGAGTGTGGGTGGGGCTTGTTAAATAAAGACATAAAAAGAACAGACCCAAATTAAATTTCCAGAGGTGAAACCTATAAGGACTAAAATGAAAAATCCAGTATGAGTAATGAATGGGATTAACAGGAGACTAGATATTTCAAAAGAAAAGATCAGCAAACTTGGAGACATAGCAATGGAAAGCATCTAAAATGAAACACACAGAGATACGAAGATTTCAGAGAGCCTAATATCCATAATGTAATTGGATCCCCAACGGCATGGAGCATTCAGGAAAGATAATTGAATAAATAATGGGCAAGATTTTTTTAAAGTTGATGAAAACTATAAACCCATAGAATTCCCCAAGCACAGGAAAATATGAGAAAGACTGTATCAAGTCACCCTGTATCATATCGCTTAAATGCAGAGATAAAGAGAAGATCTTAAAAGAAGCCAGAGGAAAAACACACAAATGAAAGTAGATTTCTCATCAGAACTGATGCAATCCAGAACACACCAGAGCAACATCCTTAAAGTACATGAAGAGATAATCTTTGTGACCTTGGATTAGACAAAGATTTCTTAGCTACCACACCAAAAGCATGAATCATTAAAAAAAAAAATTGGGACTTCATAACCTGTCAACATCATAAGGCATTAGGTAGGGGAGATGCAAATAAAAACTTTAAAAAGACAATACTAAATACTTATGTGAATGCCTGATATTAAAAGACTGGCCTGCTGGGCATGTGCCACACATTTGTAATTCCAATGAGTGGGAAGGATGAGGAAGGAGGTTTGAGGCCAGCCTCAGCAATTTAGCCAGGACCTGTCTCAAAGTAAAAAATAAAAAGGTCTGGATATGTTAGAGGGCAGATGAGGCATGCTAAATAAGGACATGAAAAGAATAGACCCACAGTAAACTTCTAGATGTGGTAACCCTTGGGTTCAATCCCCAATACCAAAAAGAAAAAGGAGGAGGAGGAGAAGGAGGAGGAGGAGGAGGAGGAAGAGGAGGAAGAAGAGGACTGGCATATTAAGTGTTAGCAAGGTTGTGGTGACTGGAACTCTCATATATTGCTGATGGAAAGTAAGAAGGGAATGACTGCTTTGCAAAATAGTCTGGGAGTTTTTAAAAAGGTAAGCGCCTACCCAGTATATGATCCAATCTACCTCCAGATATTTTCACAAAAGAGATTAAAGCATTTAATTCTTTGTCCTTACAAAGAATTTTACAGAAATGTAAAATTATGGAAGCTTTATAATTGGCCAAATGTGGAAACAACCACAATTTCCACTGAAATATTAATGGATAAATAGAATCTAATGAGATCTTGATTCATATGACATGAATAAGTAGAGACAGGGAGAGAGAATGTCTTCATGACTTGATTTATGTGTTATTCAAGAAAATGTAAGATCATCTATAGTGACAGAAAACAGACCGGGAATTGCCCAGGAGCAGGCTTTGAGGAGTTGTGGGATAGAAGGACCGCAAAGGGGCAAAGGGAAATTTTCAGAGGTGACAGCTATGTTCTTTACTTTGATATGGTGGTATTTACATGGGTGCATACACACCCATGTCAAAATTTATCAAATTTATCAAATATTAACATATTTCACTTAAATATGTGCAGAGCATTGTATGTCAATTATACTTTGACAAAGCTATTAAAAAAACAAAAGCTACACTATTAGATGTTCTCAACCCTCAGGGTTGCTAGGCTGTTTTAATTTTCAAAACTGGCTCCTGACCATCCACTAATTCTCTGAATCCCTACTATCCTTTCATAAATTATACTTTTTCTTTAAATATAAATGTAAATGGGAGAAAGGGGAAATCCTCTGGCAGTTATGACATGTGGCAGCTGGAGGGCTGTGTCATAGTTCTTGTGTCTGTGATTCACAGATGAAATGTGGGTTAGAGTTTGTTTGCTGTAGGCAGCTCGGGTCTGGCAGTAGGTCCCAGAGGCTGCTCTGTGCCCTGTATCTTGTCCATCTATTGATGACCTGTTTACCAGTTGTCCTCTGCTTCCTCTTTCTAATTACTAAGTAGGACGTGGTCTGTTTTGATCACTTCTGCATTTATAGAACTATAAATACCGTATAGCAGGGACTACACTTTGTAGTTTTATTACAATAACCACAAGTTAGTCCTAAAGCTTCACTTCCTGCATCATACGACACCCTGATTTCCCCTCATTTGCACTCTTATGTAACTGGATGAGGAAGACTCCGTAATATGATTCTTGTTTAGGGAAGCAAAACTCTCTACTTTTTTCTCATATGGAATGAACACTGAGCATGTGACCCTGCCGTGATGTGACAACAAAGATAAAGGATTAATTCAAGTTGAGCTGGGGACTGATTGTGGGCTGCCCAGAGCTTGAGTGCAGTTAAATGAACATGCCTCACTCATGAATATGTCCACGGTTTATTCAAATAACCCCAGTCAAGAATTTAAACAAGACATTTCACGTAAGAGCAGTTTCGTAACAGTGATTGGTGGAAAATTGATGGTTTCACTAGTGCCTTTCTTTCTGCAGAGACTCAGCTCATCATCTGTGGAGAGTACGGTGAAGGTGTGTGTGCACAGGGGAGTAACAGAAATAGGAAACCTGGGCAGTTGTTGAAAAGGTTGGGTTGTCTTAGTAACAACATTCTGAAATTGTGCTATAAGCATTGACTGGTATTCAAAGTCAGTCATTAAACTCTTAGTGTAAGTGGCTCCAAGCTGACAATTTTTACATGTTTATGATATTTAATCGTGTGTGCACTTTGGACATGAACACCCCTTTGTAAATCATCCCCCATGCCCCCCCATAAATGTGTTCCTTGCTACCTAGTGGATTTGCAAGCTTTACCTCCCTGAATGGGGTGGGGAAAGGGGTCTCAAAAGGGCATCCCTTGAAGGCCATTTTTATTTTATTAGACAGGGACCTGCCTTATAAAAGGATTCATATTTTTCTGTCTGTTTCCAGATTGAATTGAAAGCTCATTGTGTATAGGCAATTCAACTGAACAAATATGTTATTTTCCAGACATTGTAAGAAAATTTGCTGAAGAAAATTTGCTTTTCAAAGGTTGCTTGTAATGAATATAAGAGATTTACCCTCAAAATCTGTCCACCTTATTGTTTGAACGATCATGAAACCATTTAGTGGATCCAGATCAACATGGTTGAAATTTAAATGGAATCCATTCCACAATGTATGTAAATATTAACACATCAAGTGTATACAGTAAATACATACAGTTCCTATTGGTCATTATATCTCAATAAAGCTGGAATTTTTTCAAAGAACCATAACAAAATATCATAATATATTACACTTATATATATTATAATAAATTGCCACAAAAATTTTGTTTCATGTATTTATGTTCTATAGGTGCACATCACATCATGGGTGTGATGAAATAAGTTCCTTACAGTTGACTGAAGTCAAATATTTGAAAGACATTGTTCCAATGCTGTTTTCTGAACTACCTGACACCCTTGTTACTGAGGCTCTGGATGGATTTAGGTTTGGCTTATGGGATAAATTTGCATGAGATGTAGAAAATGTGATGGTTAATTTTATGTGTTCAGGTATTTGGTCAGATATTATCCTGGGTGTCTGGTAAGAGTATTTTTTGGATGGTGTTAATATTTTAATCGGTGGACAGTGAAACAGATCCCCTACCTAGTGTGGGTGTTCCTCATCCAGCTATTTAATAACTTTATGAGAACAGAAAGACTGATCGTACCCCAAGGAAGAGAGAGTTGCTCCTGTTTAGTCCCCCTGTCTAACCTTGAAAATGGGACACTGATTTTTGTCTGCCTTTGGAACCTAACTGAAACACTGGCAATTTCTGGTCTTTGAGACTGCCAGGCTTCAGACTAGAACTATGCCTTCGGCTCTCTTGGGTCTCCAGCTTGCTGACTCAAATGCAGACCTTGGGACTTGTCAGCTTCCATAATCACAGGAGCCAATTCCTTTAATAACTCTCTTTCTATATAGATATACAGCTTATTGGTTCAGTTCCTCTGGAGAACCCTGACAGCAGTCTATTGGTTATATTGCCTTTTCTGGCAAACACAGTGTGGTAAGCAGAATTCTAAAAATAGCCTCCAAGCTTCCAGATCCTAATCCCGGAGCATGTTAAACAGATACCATTCCTGTGATCATGTTGTTATGTGGCACAGTTGGTCTTAAACTAGAGTGATGAGTTGGGTAGACTAATCTTGTCACTTGAGCCCATTTTAAAGCAGGGACTTTTCTCCGGTTGAAGGGAATAAAGTCAGACATATTTGTGTTGGGGGGTATGTGGATTCCACAGAGATCTTGCTGCCAGTTACTATGTTGTGAGTGCCTGTGAGAGGGCTCATGGAGGGAATTGTAAGTGGCCTTTAGATGTTGAGAGCAATGCCTTGCTCACTGTCAGGGAAAAGACTACAAATTCTGCCAAACCTGAATTCCAGTCTTAGAACCCAGCTGGCTGACACCTAACCATAGAACCTAGCTGAGTCCTCCTGGACTTTTGACCTATGGAATTGAAATAATAAATTGGTATTATTTTGTTTCACTAAACTTGAGGTAAATTGTTACACAGCAATAGAGAATAAGTGTGCATAGTCACAAAAGGAGGTATTTTTCTGTGACACCATTAGCAGTGATCCTAGAGGACAGTTATTGTATTAGGTGGCCACACACAGGGCACCTGTTTTGGCTGGTGCCACTCGGGAAGGTGCAGTGGCTCTGGAGTTGCTGATTTGAATTACTGGTTCCACCATCTTGTTTCCAGCTCTTCCTTCTGGTTGGGGTTGGGGTCACTCTGGCAGGATAGTTGTGCAGTATTTTCTAGGATTCCAGGAGGCACAACCTAAAGTCCATTTATCGAGCCCTTCTAATGATGTTACCAGTACCTACTTCCCCATGTTCAATCACTTTCTGCTTAAACAGAAAGTGATTTCTGTCATATGCTACTGAACCTGGACTAATACATCTCTAAATCTCTCCTATCTGCTAAAAACAATGATACTGAGGTAGGAATTTGGGGATACAGAGAAAGAAAGACATTGATTCTCCAAAGAGAAGCACTCATGAATTGGAATTCAGTAAATGACTGGTCATCTTTGAAATACAAAGCAAGGATTGTGAGCAACCAGTCCATGATGTCCTTAGTCCATGTCCTTGGCACTGGCCCATGGACCGTGTCCTTGTCTGGAAAGAATAACATGACACAAGTGATGGGCAAGTGCTAGAAAAACTGGCATGAAATTGTTTAACTCTACTCTGACTCCACTTCTAGTTCAGCTCTGTCTGAACTAGTAGCTACTGTCCCTCTATAAATATTAATATCTCATTCCCAGGGGTTACTATCTCTCTCTTTCTGGAGAATGGCCCACATTCTCCCTTGAATGTGTATCTGCTTTCTAAATAAGTCTTTCTGAGACTGGCATATACTGAAATTCTTTCTGTCATATATGATAGTCAAGTTTCCCCTCTCTGGGAACTTCTCCAGTGACAATACCTGTTTAGCTATTTAAATTTCTGAAGTATTTATCACCCCTTATTTCTGGAAAAATCTCTCCTTTTTAAAAAATATTTAATTTAAAAAGTGATCATAAAGATATAAAAAGCATATGAATTTGTGGGGTACCATGAGATGTTCTGCTTGTTGGTTTTGATGACACCTCCCTCTCTGGTTTCTCTTATGCATTTTCATCTACTATTTTTTATTCCATTTTGGTGGCTCCTTTTCATTCAAAAAGCACATATAGAGCACCTAATGGGTTGAAATGCTGTGTGAGCAAATTGCAGGGGACCAGCAAGAACTGACCAGGGACTGTGCCCTCCAGGGACTTGTCAATATGTAACAAATAACTATAGTGATGTGATAAAATCTTTACTAGAAGTGGGTAAAATGTACTTTGGAAGCCTGAAGAAGAAAACATGCAGCTCAACTTCTGGGTAGTTAGGGAAGGTTCCAAGAACAAGATGGTACTTGAGGTGAGTCTAGAAAAACCAGTAGCCATGTTTTAGACAAAGTAGGGAAGGGCATTCCAGCCTGAGAAGAAGAATGGAAAAAGGCATGGAAGTTTGAAAATGTTGCACAACAAGAAAACAGCAAGGAGTTTTCTGTGGCTTATTTTCTGGGTACAAATGGAAGATTTATGGGAAATGAAGAAGAGAATTTTATAGAGGGTACAGGTGGGTTGGAGCCTAGAAATAGAATTTACTAAATTACTTAAATTCTTAGAATTACTAAAATTCTTAAAATTACTGAAATTCTTAGATTTTGATGACTATCGATTGTACACAGATAAAGTCTGAACTCCTTACTTGGCTAGAAATGTTGTCTAGCATCACTCTCATCCAGCTTCCTCTCCCTTACCACCTCCTCACTCATTTACATTCACTTAGAGAGGAAGTGGGAGGGCAGATCATGCAAGATGTGCAGGTCATTGAAAGGACTTTGACTTTTATTTTGGATGAGATGGAAAATCAGTTAAATGGCCTGACCTGATTCACACTTTAAAAGAATCACCCTGGATACAATCTGGAGAGTAAAATAAACAAAGAGACAAATGAGGAGTGTATTATAATGTTCCAGAAATGCCCATGGCTTGAATGAGGATGGATGTGGTAGAGATGGTAAGAGGGGTATAGTTTAATTTGAAGGTTACAGGACGTGCTGCTGAACTGAGGATGGGGAGAGAGAGAAGAGAGGAGGGAACCAAGGATGACACCAAGGTTTTTGCCTGAACCACAGATGGAAGCAGTTTCCATTTACTGATAGAGTTCTTGGAAAGAGTGGATGTTTTGAAAAAAATATGAGGCGTTTTAACATCTGATTTTTGAGATGCCATCATATATACAAGCTCCATTGTGAACTTGGATGTGGGAGACTATATTCAAAGAGTGGGGATTAAAAGAGTCATCAGTTGCTTGCTTGGTATTTAAAGCTATGAGATTGGATGAGATCATCTAGGGGATGAGAGTGGTAGATAAGGAAGAGACGAAATGCAAGGACTGAGACCTGGTGGCTCCAGTTCTTTAAGTTCTGGCACCTTCAGAGGAACCAACAAAGAAGAGTGGTGGGAGGAGTAACTCGAGGAGGAGGAGAGAACTCTCTGGAGGGCATCAATTCCTGACATCAAGTGAAGGATATGTTTTAAAGAGGAAGTGATCAAATGTGTCCAAGGCTGCTGGCCAGTCAAGTAGGATGAAGCCAAATCAGTGACCACTGGATTTTATAGTGTAGACATCATCAGCATAGGACAACAGCTAATGTCCTTAGCATTAGAAAGAAGTCTAATTGGAATGCGTTTGACAGAGAATTGGAGGTTGAGCACCATAGATAGTGGGTAAGATCATTTTTTTCAAGGAGATTTGTTATGAAATGAAGGAGAAAATAAGATAGTTGCAAGGGTTGGAGTTGGGAATAAGGTCAAGAGGGGATTTTTTTTTTAGATTTCAGATATACCATTTTTGTCAGCTATAGAAATGATATGGGAGAGAGTTGGGAGAATTGCTTGCAGCAATGTTGTTGAGAAGGCAAGAATATCTAAAGTCTAGTATTCAATGAAGAGTTGTTCCAGAGAGGATGAACAATTCACCCATGCTGCCTTGGTGGGCATGGGAATAGTTGTAGATGGAATGGTAGATGTGGTAATGGGTGATTTTTGCAACATCTCATCTTATTGATTTAATATAGCAAACTTTCCAGATGAGAGGCAAGAAGGATTGGGAAGACTTTAAGGTCCTCAGAGAAAGAAGGTGTAAAGTAGTAATCTATGGGTTTGAGTAAGTGGCCTAGTGACCTCAGCGACCTTGAAGTTTCTTTTTTCCTTGGGTGTCAATACAGATACATATGAGAGATGAGTCAACTGAAGTTCTTAGACTCTCCCACTCCTTTACCTTTGCACAGTATTCCATCTGTGTTGAATGCCCTGTCTACCTTGTTTACTTATCTTTCAACCTCAGGCCCAAATGCTATGTAAGTCTATCAGGCAGAGTTAATTACTCCCTTCTTGGAGTTACAGAAGTACCATGTGCATCCCTCTATTATAATAGTTGTTGTATTATCATAATTTACTTCCCTGTCTCCCCAGCTAGTCTGGCCACTTCTTCAGGGTGTCTATTTGGTAATCTCCATTCTAGCATGGTGCTTGGCCATGGTTGGCATTCATTAATTGCCAATTGTATTGAATTAAATTCCACAGGAAGAATTGACAGTAAGAGTTGACTGATGGGGAGTGGCAGGGTCTGAGAGAGTGGTGATAGTCAGTACCAGGTTGAGCTGTTCTACAAGGAGGGAAACCCCTGTCCCCCAGGATGAGTAATATATCTACTTACTCCATTTCCAGTGGTGGAGAGAAATGGGACCTAAACCTGAAGTGAGATCTATGTAAATTAAGAAATACTTACTCCTATTTGGAGTTTGCTCTGAAGATTAAAAAAAAAGTTCATATATCTATAAGAATTTTGCAAAATTGTACTGCACAAGGTAAGCATAAGATACTATAAAACCCTATGGCAAGAAAATAGAAATGTGTTGAATTCAGGTATTTTGCCAGAGCAAAGACAGTATATTAAAGGAAGAGGAGGATGAGTTAAAGATAAAAAGAAAGATTATACCTGTAATCTCATTGGGCCTTTCTACTCTTTAAAGTCTCTGTACAAGATTTTATCACATATTCTTTCAGTTAGAGCCTGTTCAAGGACCTCTCATTGTCTCTGTGCTAAGAGCCCTGACGTGACCTACTTTTTAAGCCAGGTGATGTCATGGGCGAATAAAAGTGCCAGCAACTTTGCAGCAAGTAGAGGATGGGGAGCCTACTGATCTGACCCAGCGGGTGTCCTAATGCAGAGGTCTGTGAAATGTCTATATCAAGAAGAAGCCAACTTTCTACAACATTACAGTACTGAAGGGAACTTTCCAACACATTGGGAATATTGACAATTCCAAAGCAATGTAGTGGAAGATCCTTTGATGTTGACAAGAAGTAGTATTGCTTTAACACAGGTTTTTGTTTGTTAGTTCATGATTCATATCTATTTGACTCAACTTTCCTTAAGTTTAAAGTTTCTTAAGGATGGGGGACATGCTGTCCTCACTCCAAGTACTCATCCTCTGGACACCAGCCATTATTCTTTGAATTTGTTGTAACCCTGTTCCCAATCTTCTTCTAATGTGGGCACTAGTACACTGTTCCAACAACATACATTCAAAGTTCTCTAACTTTTGACCCACAACCTTAACTTCCAGGTCCTTCTAGCAACCTGCTTCCAAGGTTATACTCTGGACTCTATAAATCATCCAGAAGAAGAGGTCCAACTCTGTAATTTCAAACCTAATATCCTAGTCTCTCAAAAGAGCCTTCCCTGGCCAGGTGCTCTACTACCTTACCCCATAACTTCTCTTCTTGAGCTTGATGGAGAATGGTGTCCCTAACTCCCTCATTTCTGTTGCTTTCAGATCATTTTCCCTCATGGCTCTGTTTGCCTTCCCATTCCAGTCTAGACTCCACAATATCTTTGTCCTTGGCTGAATTTGACTTGTGGACCTTGAACCTTGGGTATGTTAGTCCTGTCAACAGCCCTCTCCTCACTCACATTCAGCCCACTGACCTCCTAGAGAGAAACACATAGCCATGAGGTGGGGGGGGGGGGATCCCCTGCCACTCTAACTTTCTTGCCAATGCCAATGGGACCTTTAAAGACTCTTGAATAGTGATAAGCAATTCTTTTTATCTCCCATTTCTAGTCTTCAAAGCAACTCTTCAAAACTTCTTTCCTCAACCCACCTTTCTCTTGAGAAATGGCTTTAACCTAAGATAAAATTTAGGCTACAGATACCATCAAGTTCTCACTGAGCCCCTAATGACCACAACCTTCAAAACTCACATCTAAAAGAAAGATGTCTCTTCTCCTACTCAAGACATTCACTCATTCACCAATCACTGAGGCCTACTATATTCTAATAAACAGTGTGCTATATGTTGGGGATATTAGAGATGAAGGAGATGTAGACCTACCCATGAGAAGCTTAAAATCATGTTAGGTGAGGTGAGGTGAGGTGGACCTGTAAATGAATTATAATTCAATGTGCATGACAGTATAATGGTAGAAATATGCACAAGACATTTTATGATCTTGGGAGTAAAAGTCACCAGACTCAGCCTTCATGGGAAGCAGATGAAATGTCATAAGGAACATCATTCTTTTCTTGTTGTGGGAGGTATATAGGGATTGAACCCAGAGGCACTTTACCACTGAGCCACATCTCCAGCCCTTTTTATATTTTATTTTGAGACAGGGTCTCACTAAGTTTTTTAGGGCCTCACTAAGTTGCTGAGGCTAGCCTGAAACCTTAAATCCTCCTGGCACACACCTGTAATCCCAGATCACTGGGTTTATAGGTCTGCACCACCACATCTAGCATGAGGAACATTCTGAACTGGGTGTTGTTTGAGCTAATACTTGAAAAGATATTAGACATTAACTGGGCAAAGTTGAGGTGGGAAGGATACAGGAGTGTCAAGGATTGACTGGTGTGGTAGAGAGAGTACAGGGATGCTCATAGGGTATAAGTAAAAGAATGAAGTGAAGTCCACACCACAGGTAACTTCAGTTCAGTTTTTTCAAGCTTTTTCTTTTTAAATTTTTATTCTAGTATATTGCATCACAATGTGTTTGGTCTCCAGAAATGTAGCTTTCTTTGATTCCTCCCATTCCCTCGTCCCCATTCTTCAACTAGTAATTAACTTCCATTTTTTTCCTACTGCATCAACATTTCCTATGTGCCTCTTCTTTCTCCAGCTCTGCTCAGGATCAGGACAATGGTCTCATAATTGACTTTACCCCAATACTCTTTCTAGAGTGATCATTCTAACATGCATAACTGATTACAATTGCCCAGCCCCAAACAGGCTGTTCTAGCATGATAGGAAAGAACTTCGTCATACCATCTCTGCTCCTGCCACTTATCGCTTATCATTCCCTGGCCATTCAGCATGCCTCTAGACTCCAGCATGACAAACTAACAGCAGTTTCTTTAATGTGCCTTATTATTTCATGCCTGTGTGTCTTTTTTATGTAGCCTCTTAATATGGGCACATTTTCATACAGTGTAAAGCAAAATCAGACATTTAGTATTTCTTCTTTTTCTTTCCCAAATAATGACTATAATATTCCCTCTTAACCCATTCCTCTACCTTTCACTTTTGATTTTTCTCAAGGATGATGATGACACCAATGACCAACAGATTGACTCCCCATTTTAATTTCCAGTCAAGAGTTTTAAGTTTCCTTATGTGTCCTGCTTCAAGTTGCATTGCTTCTGCAGCTTTAAATGCCCTTCTGGTTCATTTATCTGCCTAGGACACAACTATTCACCTTTCATTACCACTCCCTCATCTCTCCTCTTTCAGGAAGTCTTTCCAGTCATCCATCTAAGAAAAATCGGGCTGGGGATATAGCTCAGTTGGTGGAGTGCTTGCCTTGCAAGCACAAGGCCCTGGGTTCAGTCCCCAGAACTGAAGAAAAAAAAAAGAAAAGAAAAGAAAAAAGAAATGAAAGAAGGAATGGAATATAAGGACAAGAGCCTCAGCCAGAGACCCTGATGCTTTTGAATTCACCATAGAGCAAGATCCAAGTTTTTAAATGCAACTAGAAGGTCCTTTTGGCCAACCCTAGGAGAATTCACCATATTCCAAGAGGCATGATCTGAGAAAAAAAGATTTTGTGTAAACTTGAAAAGTGGTTTAATTTACTAAAAGTCCAGACCTTGGAAGTGTTAAAATAATTCATTGGGAGGCCATCTGACTGAGGTGGCTCCAACACTCCAAATTCCTACATAAGCAAACTAAAACTCAACTCAGTGAAAAAAAAATGGTCATATTCTAGGAAAATGAATCTTAGGTTTGGTCAATCATAAGCAGCCAACAACAACAACAACAACAAAAACAGAGATTTTCCACTGGAGTGACTCAAATAAGGCTACACCTCCACTCTAACCCATCAGATATTTGCTTTGCTTTGCTCCCACATTCCTCTTAGAATAACTTTTCCCTCCTGCTCCTCTGGCAAGAGCCTGAACCACTTCTGGTTTGGAGCTGCTGTTAATGCATGGGGAGTGCCACCCTAAGGCCCTCGGGAACCCTTAAGGGTGAGTGTCTTTTGGGAGGAGTGGGTGTGGGGGCTGGGCAGTGGGGAGGAGAGATTGGAATCCCAAAGTAATGGAATCTCAATAAAATGCTATTGTCTCACTGCCACACCTCCCTATATGTGTCCTAAGAAAAGGATATTTTTTTTCCTAACTAAAAATTTTAAGTTAATATATACAGTACAAATTCATATAGTTTAAAAGTATATTCAATGAAAGTATCTCTCAGTTCTACCCTAGTCCTCCATTGTTCTTTTCCAGAGGTGACCACTGTTATGAATTTCTAGCTTTTCCCCTCAAACCTCTAAGTATATAAAAGTACATATATATATATCTATAAATGCTCATTCACAAGGATACATCCAAAATACATCTAAGTGGTTTGAAATCTAATATATATCTATGTCCTTTATCTTTCAAAAAGTTTAAATGTGTATATAATATATAATGCATATACATTATGATTTTTTGACCATAGCACTAATGATGTACATAAACTTATTAAAAAAAATTTCTGTCACAAATACTTCTATTTATATATAAAACTGTGTATATTACCCAATCAGACAAGAATATTAGGATATTAACTATCTTATGAGAATAAAAATTTAATATTAAAAGATTTGTCACTACCACCTATTATTACCGTTAAACATATATCTACATTTTTAAACATAGTTTGTAACATCCTATCAAGAGATCTGTATTTTTAAGCGGGCGTGGTGGTGCATGCCTGTAATCCAAGCGACTTGGGAGGCTGAGTTCAAAGCCAGCCTCAGCAATTTAGCGAGGCCCTAAGCAACTCAGTGAGACTCTGTCTTTAAATAAAAATACAAAAATAGGGCTGGGGATGTGACTCAGTGGCCGAGTGTCCCTGAGTTCAATCCCTGGTTCCAAAAAAAAAAAAAGAGATCTGTATTTTAGCTAATAGATTTGTATTTTAGCTAATAGACATTATTATTTATCATTATTAATATTATTATTTTATTGTTTAAGAACACTTAAAATGAGATCTTCTCTCTTAAAAATTTCCATATAGAGTACAATGAGACATTATTTCGTAAACTGCTCCATAATATACCTACTATATCTGCATGATATTTATTTAACCAGTCCCCACCAATGAATATTTAATTTGCTTTTTAGTCTATTGCTATTTCAAGCAATGCTGCAATGAAAATCCCTGTACATATGTGATCAGCTAGAGTCCAGCAAAAGCAGATGGTACATCCAAAGCTTAACTGAAGAGTTTAATAATGAAGGGACTATTTACACAGGTGCTGGCAGGATTAATGAAAGCAATAATAAATAGTTAAGCCCTCAGGAACTAGCAACAGTGAGAAGCCTTCACCCCCCCACCCCAGGCATAAGGGACAGAGAATGGAACAGTGTCACTAGAAGACTGGAGACCATAACCATGGGAGAGAGAGGCCACACAAAAGGAGCTGTGGTCATTGGCTGAGGGATATAGCCACTGCCAAATCTGCAGCCATCAGAGTAGTAGCAAAAGAAATAAATAACTTAGTTACTGTTCTCTTGCCCTCTGGTTTCCTGCTGGCACTTCCCACCCCCTGAATATAAGTGGGAAAAATAGAGGAGGAAGGAGTCAAGTGATACAGTCCATGGAGGTCAGTATTCAAAGCACAGGATAAGCAGAGCAGGGTCAAAAATATATTTGGATAAGTTGAGAATAATCAGTCTAATATTTTGTGCACAAATGTGCCATAATTCTGCCATAAATTTTCCTAGAAGTGGAATTTCAGTGCCACTATGAAGGAAAGAGCTGGCTGAACATCCTCTCAGCATCCCTTCTCCCTCCATCTCTTCCATGGTAATGCAATGCTTAGCCGTGCCTGTGGCTACTCACAATGAAGACTACATTTCCCAGTCTCCTTTGCAGCCAAAGTGATGTAAGAGGAAGTGCCATGTGGCAGCTTCTGAGAAACTTCTCTGAGGACAGCTGACTTGTGCCTTTTGTCCTTTATGCTTATTCTTTCCTGTAATTCATGTGCTTCATGGGGTCACACCATTTGGATGGGGAGTTGTAAGCTGGAAGAAGATAGGTTCCTGAGGATTTCATAGAGTAAAAACTGCCCTACTGGTTTTGAATGAAATACCTCTACATAGTATTTTTGGGGAGATAAATTAACTTAACTTGTTTAATCCATAGTTATTTTCTTTTCTGTGTTATATAGCTGAACCTAAACCTCACATATAAAATGGGTGTAAGCATTTTGAATTATTATGGACATTGTCAAGCTTGGTGATTAATTTTTCAAATTTAAAATATTTAATCAATATATAAAAATTATCACATTTAAGGTGTACAATGTGATGATTTGATATACATAGATGTTGTGTTGATTTCCATAGTCGAATTAATTAATACATTCATTATTATGATAGTTAATATTTTGTGCCTGTGTGTATTATTTTAAACTTAATTTTTCATACTCTCTGGGTTGGAATCCTAGCTTCTCCATTTACTAGACATGTGATCTTGAATAAATTTCTTAATCTTTTTTTTCCTTCTTTCAGTGCTGGGGATTGAACCTAGGGCCTCACACATAATAGGCAAGTGCTCTATCTACATCCCCAGCCCTTTTCTTTTGCTTTTTAAAAGCTCTTCAGTGTATTATGGAAACTACCCTTTGGTCAGCTATGAGCAGTGCAAATATTTTCCCAAGTTTTCATTTGCCTTTTGACTTTTTTTTTCCCCCATACAAAATTTTTAAATTTTAATATAATAAAAATGATCCTTCTTTCCCATTATAACATCTGACCTTAATGTCCCCATCTTAGAAAGATCTTTCTCACTTTGGAGTATAAAAAATAATTCCCCTGTGTTTTCTCCTAGGAATTTATAGCTTGAATTTTATAAAAAATATTTTTCCATCTGGAATTTAACTTGGAGGTAGACAGTGAGGAACAAATTGAAGTAATTCTGCAGACAGGTTGGAGAGTTAACAAAAATGAGTCCTCTAACAATAAATCCTACAGCAAAAGTTGACTATCATTCCCACAATGGATACATTTTAAACACAGTATGCCAGGAATCATCAGACATGAGGTATTTGGGTATCCTGCCTCCTCAGTTTTTTCTTCTTTGTGGAAAACATGGGGGTTGTGTCTGATAGTATTTTGTATTTCCAGGGTAGGGTCCTGTCAGGTCTATCAGGTTGCAAAACTGCCATTCATGCATAATATCACCTGGTTCTTACTTATATGTGATAGTTACAGTTTATTCCTCTGTCATTAGGGCCATCTTGCTGTGTTCACAGATTAGATAATAAAGTCAAAGAATTTCATACCTGTGCTAAGATGATCCATCCATGGACATGTGCAGTCAGGTACTATTGATGTGTCATGGCCAAGGAGAGATTGAGCCAGCGTACCTACCATTGTGCTCCACCTACATCTTTTCTCCAGGTGGTCTGTCAGTTAATTCAACAGGCAGTTTATCATAATGGTTGCAAACAGAAACCCTAGAATAAAATGTTTAGGATTTGTCCTTCTACTCTACTCCTGAGCTCCTGGGCCAAGGGCCCAATTTACTTAACCTTTATATGCTTTGGAGTCTCATCTGTAAAATAGGGATTATGATATAGTATGGAGAGTAAGTGAATAAATATATTGTAAAGTGCTTAAGAGTTGCCTGGCAACAAGTGCTCAGTAAATATTGAAAGGCCCTTTCCAAATCCAGAATATAAAATGATTCCCTTGTGTATTCTCTTAGGACTTTACAGATTCATTTATATAAAAATATAAAATTATGCTGGGTCTGGTGGCACACACGATATAATCCCAGTGACAGCAGGAGGCTGAGGAGGAAGATTACAGGTTCAAGGCCATCCTCAGAAACTTAGCTAGGCCCTAAGCAACTTAGTGAGACCCTGTCTCAAACTTTAAAAAGTAAAATGGTCTAGGACTGTAGCTCAGGGGTAAAGCATCCCTGGGCTCAATGAGTTAAAAAAAAGTACAAAATTATGACAAATTTGATATTTAATTTTAAAATATGTGTAACATTATTACAAAAATCAAAACATTTATATGAAAGCTTTTATGTTTTTATAAATAATATCTCAATTATTTGAAAATGCATTTACTTTGAACTGTTACCTTTGTCATACACTAAATCTGCATATGCTTGAGTCTAGTTCTGGATTTTTTATCATGACTTATTCATCTAGTTTAAGTACATTTGCTTTATACTATGCTTTATTATCTGGTAGACCTTGCCTAGTTCATTAATTCATTATGTTTCCTTTGCAGAAAATGTTTTTCTGGCTAAACTTACATTTTTATATTTATATAAAAATCTTAGAAGCAATTGCTCTGATTTTTAAAAATCAATTAGTATTTTATTGAGGTGGCAACAAATTTACATATTCATTTAGAGAGGATTTTCAGTCTTAACTTTTCCTACTCCAGTAAAAGGAATAGCTCTGCATTTATATTCAAGCTGTTTTTCTTTTTATCTCTCAAAAGACTTTACAAGTTTTCTGAAAGTCTTTTTTAGGTAGTTTTTGAACATTTCTTGTTAAGTTTATTTCTATTTCCTTTCTTTCTTTCAACTTCCTCTCCTTCCCTTCCTTTTGTTCCTCTTTGTTTTCTTCCTCTTCCTCCTCTTCCTCCTGTTGTGGTAAATGGCACCAATTCTTTTATTATATTTCTAACTA